>JAZAVI010000314.1:0-146526 GCA_036326025.1 Chrosomus eos | reverse complement strand
CTTCTAACTGATCGTTTCCTTTATCAGTGGTTTCCTTGCGATCGCTGTTATTTAGGCTAGTTGAGGAAATGTGAATGCAAGTAAACCTGTAAGAAACTGCCTGACGTGTGTTTCAAAGGTGGTCTAAAATTCTCTGTGTTGCAGTGCATTCTTAACACACACACACACACACACACACACACACACACACACACACACACACACACACACACACACACACACACACACACACACACACACACACACACACACACACACACACACATATAGGCTTTTTTATGCTTTTTTAGACTGGACCGTAGAGATTTACAGGAGGGAGAGAAGGGAATAGAATCTCAAGCCGGGATTAAAATATATTTTATAGGCATTTCACCAAGAAAAAGAGTTTAAGGACACTACAGTTAAACATCTATTTTATTGGATCAATGTATTTTTGTGTGTTCACAAACAGCTCATAAATATAAATGTAAATGTAAAGACAGCAAGCTCAGAGTTGACCAATCCTTTGACTCAAAGCATGATTATCTGCTGTGTGTATATATATATATATATACACCTCTTACTCATTAGGCATGTTTGAGATGCGCCTCGCCTGAATTGTAGTCGAGAGTAGGCGGCTGCAGTGAGGAGTGAAAAAAGCGCAGGCAAGACGGACAGATCTCGCTTCTCGCAGTGGATCTGCTGACACCTGTGAGATCAAAGGCGGATATCGCGGGATTCACGCTCGTGCACAGTGTTGCTAATAAACTGGATGCAATTTAAGTTCTGTTGCTTTTATATGAAAATAAATATAATGAACAAGACAACCAAAGTACTTGTTATTTAATTCCATTCCAAATGAGTGCATGTTTATAAATCATTTTTTTCTAGCCTACATACATAGGCTATGTGTTTTTTTATATATATATAATAAAGTGACATTGCATAACCCATAGAGATCGCACTGTCCGAGAGTTTGGGAATATTCACACATAACATATACACATAAAACATGATATCCGAGTTTTAAAATCAAACATTTTAATAAAGAACAATACATCACGGTTGTTTAAACCAATCAACATTAAGCTGTGTCGTCAGCAAGTCATTTCCCATCATGCTTTTGATCAGCACAGTCGGTGGAGAGCAACTGCGCGCGACTGCAGAATCCGGCACGTGCGCCTTGCGCTCGCGAGAGCTTTTTGATGTACGTCAGCATGACATCAGAGCAAGGCGGACCGCTCTCGGACACATTTCTAACCGGCATGCATTACGCGCTGATCACCGGTGATCGGTTCTGCGCAGATTTTGCTCATCTCAAACAAGCCTATTGATTGGGTTGATTAACTGAATTTGCTCCACTTGTGTTTAATTAGATTTGATTATCTTAATTATGTTAACGTGCTCCTCCTGAACTTTGTTAATGAAACCTAATTTCTTAATCCCAGATAGCAAAAAATATCGGCACGGCTTCGTTTTGCCGCCGGCCCTAAGCTGTCGGCTATAGGTGCGTCTCGCTGGCGGGGATCTTACGTTTGCCGCCGAATTCGTCACGCCCATTTTTTGCGAGATGCCGCCGGCGAATAGCTGGCGGGCCGCCGGCTTCATTTTCTCTGGCGGTTGCCTCCGTCGAATGGACCGCGGCCGGCTGGCGGCAAGCCTCTTTGAAATACAAGGATTTCTACTCTCAAAATCGACCAGCCATGGCTATTATAATTTCTTTTGCTCCAAAGCCATTGGGGTTTTTAGGCTATAACAGATTTGACTCTTGATTCCATTATAAGGTTTAGGAAATGACATTTAAATTACTTTGAAACTCTAAAGATTATAAAGTAATAGGCTATGTAAAATATATTTAATTATTTTATGCAGGTAAAAATTGTTTACATTTCTTTGATTGATGCACATTTGAGACATGCAGCAATAAACCAAAAATTATTTTGCAATAAAACTTACTTGGCAATAAATATCTTTCTGATTAGATTTTAAAATAGATATTTAATTCATGGTATGAACAATTTAGCAGATTATTTTTTAAAGGCAATTAAAAAAAATCTAAACACATTATAAATGTTAAAAATGTATTGCTAAAACCCATTACAAAGACTGTAAAGTGTAAACTGTGAAGTAGCCTACTGAATTGTGGAGTTAGACCGTTAAACAGTTTTGCACCATTGGTGTGTTCAGGATTTTTTGGACGGGGCTAAAACAGGGCTCGATGACGCACTGGAGCCGCAGAGGCTGGCTCGTGGCTCCTGGCTCGCACATTGCGCATCAGTTGACGGGCTTTGGTTATGGGTTTGCCGCAGTTAGATTAAAACACTTAAATAGTGGTGTTACACACTCCTGTACAGTAGCCGACGGTATGCACCTTGGTTACATCTTACAATGCGCCATTAATCAAGAGAAGAAGAAGATTGCCGAAGTTACTACAGGCTAGTTTGCTAGCTAGCAAAGTCATCGACTACCGTCGTTTAAGTAAGTATATGTTTCCCTTTTTTGTAACGCAATATTATGTTTACATTGTTTTAGTTTATATTTTATATTAAAATATCCAAGTTATTAATCTTTGTTCTTGCAGTATGCTGCTAGGTTAGTCCAGTAGCTAGAGTGGCTAACGTTAGCAAGTGTTAGCTAACAACACATGCTGTTTTGCGTTTGTTACAGGACACAATGAGGTTAACGTTACATGTAGAAATGTAATTAGCTACTTACAGTAGTTAGCCAAAGCTTCACATCTATAAAGACTAAGTATAACTTATTTTTTTTCTAACAAAACATAACATAATAATGTAGGTTGTGTAATAAATTATTTTGTTTGTCCGCACAAGTATGCTGCTAGTTCATTTCACAATGTAGCTACAGTGGTTAATATTGGTTCTCTTTGATCACTGCAGCAAGCTTTATGGAAAAGAACATGTGACATACAACATGCATGGATTGGTTTGGTGCACCTCATACAAGATGCCGAAGCATGGTGTCCTTGATAACATCTCATGCTTCCCATATGAAAACTTCATTGAGTGCCTGAATAAACAATGGGAGAAAGTCATCGCTCAGTTATTGGCCCTTGGACTCCCCTGGCACCTCGTGTACAGCATGAAGTTTTCTGCTATGAAGATATATTCTAGGCCTATGTCTTAGTGTCCAGTGTTTTAACGTATTGAAAATAGTGCCTTTAGTTGTGTGTGTGTGTGTGTATATATATATATATATATATATATATATATATATATATATATATATATATATATATATATATATATATATATATATATATATATATATATATATATAATAATATTATTATTATTATTATTTTTATTTTTTTTTAGGTAGATTTCCAGAGACTCCAGAATGAAAAACAAGCCCTGAGGGAAAGCAATGCACCAGCAGGTGAGAACATGCACTCTTTCTTAAATTTAACTTTTGTGTGCGTGTCCAAAATTACCATATGCCTTTTATTTTGTAGCTTCAGATGACAGCGGCTCACTTCGAGAGCAGGTGAAGCAAGTTGGGACAATGTTGAAGATGTTTGCTCGCACTGGGCAATCAGGTACAACTTGCAAACAACGCAGGCGTTGGTTTAATTCCCACTGGGGCCCATCTGTACATGTAGTAGACCTAGATATAACTGTCATAGTTTAGTTGTTGAGGGGCCAGGACTAACTACTTTATTCTTTTATTCTGGGAACCCCTGTAGGTGCAGATCAGACCCCAATGCTGACCCCGTAGCATGGACAACAAAATGGACACTATGCTGCAACATTTTCAGTGCCAATGTGTCTGTTGGAGAGTTATCCCTGCCAGGAGATCCGTTACGCCCCCTAGACACCCAGGAAGATTTGGCGTTACTTGACAACAGTATGAGGCAGGATAAAGAGCTCCAGGAACGATTTGTAAGTGTTCTGATTTCATTTATAACGCCATAGGGTAATCTAAAAAGTAAAATTAAGATTGTACACTGCATATTCTACAGTCTGAATCCACAGCCTGTTACATTTTAAATTTATGAGAAGCTTCAGAGAAATGTAATTTGTTACACTTTTTTTGTATTTTCAGCTTCGGTTTTTGGCAATCAAATGTGGGAGGGACCTAAAGACAACCGTGTGGCGAATGATTCAGAGTGTCTTCTCTAATCACCTTTCCATCAATACATTCTGGACTGGTGTAGGGGATAAAGCATGTTTTAGAGACATGTTCCTGAAGACCATTGTTCAAAGTAAGTTGGATATTTTTTTTAAATATTTAAGTAGATGTGTATGACCTTATGCTATTCAAATAGAATGACAGATCTGTATTTTCTACAGGAGCCATCCAGAAGAACCCGGCGACCCAGGATGCCACTGATGAGGAGATCCAGGTTAATGTTATGCGTTACCTGAAAGGAGCATCTGACCGTGAAGGTGGAAAAAGGTGCCGCACCGCTGACAGGGACCCACAGCTGACCCCTTAAACCTTGTTACAGTGTTTAACTATTCTATTTTTAAACATAGCTTGTAAATCCTAGATTATACATCTAATACTTGATATCTGCACATTATCTGGTATCAAATATTCTACTTACCGTGACTTCAGTATTGGCTTATTTAATTCTGTCAGTGCTTAACGATTCTATTATAGTTTGTAAATCCTATTTTATGCCTGATATTTGATATTGCACATTAACTAGTACCAAAAATTCTACTTTCATTCCATCAGTGTGCTTAAAGGGATACTGCACTTTTTTTTGGGAAATAGGCTCATTTTACAACTCCCTCAGAGTTAAACGGTTGAGTTTTACCATTTTCAAATACATTCAGCTGATTTTCTGACATTTAGAAGAATATCAGTAACCAGACAGTTTCTGGTCTCATTGACTTCCATAGTATATATTTTTTCCTACTATGGAAGTCAATGGGACTAGAAACTGTCTGGTTACTGATATTCTTCTAAATGTCAGAAAATCAGCTGAATGTATTTGAAAATGAGCCTATTTCCAAAAAAAAAGTGGAGTATCCCTTTAACTGTTATTCTATTAAAAATAGCTTGGAATACTATACCAAGCTATATCACTGATAATTGATATTGCACATTACCTGGTACTAAATATTCTACTTCATTCCGTCACAGTGCTTAACTGTTATTCTATTGTTAAAAATAGCTTGTAAATCCTTGTGCCACAGGTCAGCATTGCAGTTATAATGGTATATTGTACTCTAGAGGTTTTACTCTGTTATTACGACTTCACCTATTGTTAGAAATGACTTGTAAATATGATGTTATACCTCAAATTATTTGGTATCCTTCACTTTCTTTTGTACCAAATATCCTCATTACTTGAGTTTACTGGTAATTCTTTTCATCCCAGAGCTGACCTCTTTATATTATTACCAAGTATTGTAAGTGTTACAATAGTGTTTTTTACAAGTGTTTTTTTTTTAACCAAAATTTAATTGGAAACCTGCATGTTAGTGTGTGTCAGTGTGTGTATTTGTATTTTTCTGTTATATTTCAGTGATCTGACATCTTGTTTTAATGACAGTTACTGTACTTTGAAATGTGGAATTAAAATGCCAAATGGAAATGTGTCTGGTTTGATCAATCATTATTCTTGATAAACTGCATGCTATAAATATTAAATAAATATATATATATATATATATATATATATATATATATATATATATATATATATATGCAATAAGCGGCGGGGCAGCTCGCTCGAAAATAGCGTTTGCCTCCGACGGGCCGCGGAAGGTCCGCCTTCGGTAGAACGGCGGCAGGCCTGCGGGCCGGCCGTGGAACGAAGGCGGTAGGACGGCGGCTGCCGCTTTTAAAAAGCGGCTGCCGCCAGCGGTGCGCCGTCAAACGTGTTTGCGATTTCGCCATTCTGACGCTTCTACTGCCTCCGGCGCGCCGCCGGCGGTCCGCCGACTCATTGCTATCTGGGATATGCCAAATATGGTAGGGGTTGATCTTTGAGTTCTATGATTGGATGGAAAGGACATCATGGTTAATGATTCTGCTTAATCTTGTGTATAAATATGAGGCTTCTTCCTTAATAAACTTGAGAATGTGATGGTTCTTTATTGTTCTCTGCAAATCGTCTAACTAAAAATTAATCTAACTGTCAGTATTCAGGCCAGTGCTGTAGCAATGCATCACTTCTTTTCCATGATGTTTTCACTGATAGCCATTATTGGGCATGTGAGCGGTCAGTCTGACCGACCGTACAAATCTGAGCTGAAGGGGACGAACGGAGGGCCGTGGGGATCGTGGGGGCGAAAGCAGTTTTGTCCAATTGGAAGTTATGCAGCAGGGTTTAAGCTGAGGGTAAGTTGACTCTATTTTGCTAATATGGGGGTGGATGAGCGCTTGAAATGTTGAAAACTGGAGTTGCTGTTTGTCATTTAATTCCAGGTTTCTCCAGGGAACTGCACCAGCTTAAGATCTGTGTCTGTGTAATACTAAAGAGCATCAAGATAAATGTTACTAAGTGTTGGGTTAGTTTACTCTTTGAAATGGAAGATATCTCAATGTTGTTGTTTTTAAGGTGGAAAGACCAATTGATGGTGATGATACAGCGCTCAATGGGATTCGTCTTTACTGTGTTGATCGGTCCAAAGATTCATCAATCTCCCGTGAAGACACCTCAATTGAGTCCAGCGTTGGAAAGTAATGGACTCCGATTATTAACTATTCTTGCATTTAAGCTAGATAAGTTAATTGAGGATTTTCTTGAATAATTGATTTGATCTGGCTGTGTTTTCTTCAGCTGGGGTGACTGGACAAATATCAAATGGTGTCCTTCTGGATACTTGACCGCTTTCAAGCTGAAAGTTGAACCTTACCAAGACTTTTTTGATGATACGACCGCAAACAACATCAAGTGAGTGTGTAGTGCTATAAATTATAACATCTCTTACCCATACTGGTTTTATTTTAAGGACTCAGTTTTCCCCATCAATAGTTTAGTTAATATCACGCTCGCAGTCGTGCTGCTGTTCCAGATTGCAGTGATTCGGCTGCAGGAGATAATGTGACTGACAGTCAATCCGACAGCACAATTACATATTTATCATAATGTCACATCTGAATTGTTTTCCAGTTTCAAATGCAGTGGAGGTTCTGTGCTGGAGGGTGACGGCACAAACTGGGGCGACTGGAGCAAATTGTGGAGTAATACCTGTATGGGAAAAGGAATCTGCGGCTTACAGACCCGTGTAGAAGCGCCACAGGGAAGCGGAGACGACACCGCTCTCAATGACGTGATCATGTTCTGCTGTGATTAAGGTGACGTGATCTCAATCAAACTCAGACTGACACACACTGTACATCAACTAAATCTGTTTATTCTTTCAGGAGTAGGAGGATGACAAGAAAGCAAGATCAAATGGATGGTAATTATTGCTCATACTATGATAAACCACAAAAGTGTTATGACGTGATTTATGTTAATGTAAATCTGAAAATGCAGCCAGTCATTATCACAAAACAAAGCCTAACCGGATCAGGACATTTACATCCCGTCTATTATTGGAGTTTAAATTATCTTATTCATTCTTGTAGGTCAGTGATTCTTCTGAAGACTCCTGAACTTCTGCTGAAATGGTTGCCAAATATCAGCAATAAAGTCTTTCTAAACCGAACCTTGTAGTTTCACATTGTTTTGCACAACACTTTACATCAGATCGTTCCTTACATTAGTGCATGTGGCAGATTGTCTTGTGACTTGTATAGCATTCAGAGTTTTTGTCTTATCCGCTCATGCATTCCCTGAGAATGACCAACTCCACAGGAACACTACATTAAATTAATATTGGCAATCCTGTTACTCTAAACTTTTTGCCTTTTTTAAAGATATAATTGTACACCTATATAACTGTTTATAGCTAAAATGGCACAATGCATATTCAGAAAATGATTTGATGCTGAACACATTCAAATCTCATTTTAATATTTGAGAAGATTGTAAACACTGCAGCGACTCTCAAACGGTGCCAGAATCAAGAAGCAATTATGAGTCCGTAATCAAAGACTGTTATCTGAATTATAGTTATGTTTGGATGGGTGTTGTCTTATGTTTCAGTTCTGTGCCTCAGTTTTCTTTGTTTCAGTTAGTCTCCTAGGCAAGTTACAAATGCTTTGAAGTTGTCACAGGTTTTTGATTTTAATATAATTTTTTTTAGTTCAGTGTCAGATCTACTTTGTGTTTTTAAATTAGTGTTTCTGATCATCTTTTTGTTAAAAGATAACAATTTTATCACAATTGCAAGCAACTTTTCTGAGTGTTTTACTCCTAGAACCTAAAAAGGACATCAGCAATCTTGAGTTTATTGTGGAGTTCAGGGAGACATCCAGCTTGCACCCGCGAGGCCTTGAAGGATTTTGTCAACTTAGAACTTGAATCAATCAAGAAGATCTGAGCCTAACTTCTGCGGTAAACGACAGGAGTATATAAGACAGAAGAGTTGATTGCCTCTTTGGATACTGATACATCATTAAACTCTCGATGTTGAGATGACTACACCTTTGATTCAAAGACTGATTATTGTATTATAAACTTTATGAAGTTTTCTTTACATTTTTATTATAAAGAGAGAAGTAAACCATTAAAAATGTTATTACAAAGATTTCCTACTGAGGCCTTAATTTTTAGTGTTTTAAGGCTTTGTCCTTTAAAACTACAAGGCATGTTGTAGTCAGCCGGATCCGGTTATCTGACTTCTGTTGGTATTACTGGTACGGGCAGGTAAAGTCCTGGTTTATGCTGGTTTAGTGTTGGTATTACTGGTACGGGCTAGTTTATGCTGGTATAGTTTGGGTTAGTGTTGGTATTACTGGTACGGGCTGGTTTATGCTGGTATAGTTTGGGTTAGTGTTGGTACTGTGTGGGTTAGTGGAAACATGGACTTACAGTACACGTGCATGTACCATGATACACTGTTACCCACTAAAATGTCACTATTGCAACAACAGATAACAAATAATTTAGCTAAAAAACGAGCACATGTCAAAACAAAAACACAGATTACAAGACAAATATAGGAACGTCTTTTACCTGTTCTCTTCGACCGACTGCTGAATGCAATGCTCTGGCTCGTTTAAAATGTTTCAAAAATGGTTGAAATGTGTTTGTCGCGCGAACGCGACTATCAAGTCTTGCGTTGCCAGTAGTCATGTCTCAGTCGGGCTGTTGCCATCTAGCGGTTGAGAAATGTAATTGCATTTTATTTGATTTAAAATTGAAGACAGTCAAATAATATCGTAGACTTTTTTTTATGAATGTGTGACAGCAAACATGAGCTGTGTAGGGCGATATCCTTGTAAACAATTTTAAGATTATTTTGGCTATACTAATTGCTGGTCTAAATCAGGGCTATAGCAGCCGTTACCAGGGTGGCCAGGTCCCAGAAATATTTCAAGCCCAATGACAACTCAAAACCCGCCCAAATGGAATGAAAACTAGCCCAATTTTCCAGTGTCCAATCAGATTAGACAACGGCTGGATTCCCACAAAGGGCCTTAAAATAAACATATATATATATATATATATATATATATATATATATATATATATAAATATATATAAATATAAATTGTGTCCCTCTATATACAGGTGAAACTCGAAAAATTAGAATATCATGAACAAGTTATAATTTTGATGATTATGGTTTACGGCTTATGAAAACCCCAAATTCAAAATCTTAGAAAATTAGAATATTACATTAAATAATAATCAATAAATAATATAATCATGCATGTGTATATAGTTATATTATATTTATATATATACATATACACATATGTATATATATACACAAAATATATTAGTTTCAACTTTTAATTTGAATTACTGAAATACATGAACTTTTGCACGATATTCTAATTGTTCGAGTTTCACCTGTATATATACGGTTGCAAATGAGAACTTGTTCTCAACCGATTAACCTGGATAAATAAAATTTAACCTGGTTATTTAAAAAAAAAAAAAAATTCAGTGTGTGTGTGTGTTAAGTTTAAAGTTTTGGCCTTTTGTCTTACCCAAAATCTTAATATCACACACTGTGTGTTTTTTTTACACAATCTCATACAATAAAGGTCAAACAAGAACTTGTCGTCTCTGATATTTTCTGACCCTAGTCACTTCCTAAATGATCAACAGTTGAAGTGCCTGAGTGACAAGCAACGTGGGCAGCCAGCTTCAACTCTGCCTCTTTCACAGCATTAGTTCTTAGAAAGGAACTTTGCCTGTGTCAAATAATGTGTTTTATGTTATTCAGTCGCAGCATAAGCTACTAGATCACTGTGGTGAACTCTGATTTCACATTTGCAGAACGTTTTTCTATCAACATTTGGAACACTTCGAATGTGACGTGATGATGCTAGATTTGTGATGTTACGTCAAAAACACACGTGACGCGTCCACTCGCCCGCCGCAGAGGTTGTTGCCTAATATTCATTCCCGGGGATCAACAACACCCACAAATAAACAGTTCCCTTTTAATTTTTCTTTGTCTAAATTTTTTTTTTTTTTTTGCGGTTGCAGCACATAATAAATATAGCCCAAAAAACGCAACCCGTAACTCCATAATTTTTCCCGCGACTCTTTTTAAAATAGCCCAATTGTGCGGGAAAACCGCTACCCTGGCAACATTGAGTGACACGAAAAAAACACTATTTTCACTTTTATCTTTTCATTGTTGTAATTGCTGTTGTTGCTGTCTTTTGCTCTCACCATTGCGGTCACCACTGCCATCATCATTATCATTTATTAATAATATTATTATTATCATTATTATTATAATCATCAATATTGCCATTGTCAATGCTGTATTGGAATTAAATGTCATTATCATCACTACTGCAATAATTCCCCCCTTATCTCTTCATGGGTTTTTAATGCACCACAACATAGAATGAAAAAAAAAAAAAAAGGAAAAAAAAAAAAAAAAAAAAAAAAAAAAAAAGGAATATGTATATATGGAAAACCTCACAAACACCAGGGCAGGCAAGACAGACGAGAAGTGGTTTCAACGGGACAGCATCTATGTCCCAATTTGAGACACTCTCGCACTGTACTCCCTCTTTTAATGCACCTTAGACATTGCACATAACACAAAAAAAAAAAAAAAAAAAAAAAAATTTAGGAAACGGGACTGATGAGATGTGGGGGAAGGTTATCTTATATTATCTTATCTTATTATATCATCTTTTATTTTATACAGCATTGACAATGGCAATTGTTACATAGGAGGAAGGATGGAAATAAAAATCGACCAACACAATATTGGCAATATGGTGGTAGTGGGGAGTTGGGTGGTGATGGTAATGACAATGGTAATAAATAATAAATGGTTACTTTGTTTACGCATACACACACATACACATACCCACACTCTCACACCCGCTCACATACACACTTAGATCAAACAATTATACCACTTTTATGTCACTTCTGGAATTATGGATTTACAAGATTGCTCACTACTGTACTATGTTGGTTTGTATGTATGTCTGACTGTTAAATAAAAAAAAAAAAAATAAAAAAAAAAAAAAAAAAGCAATGGTATTTCCAAAAAAAAAAAAAAAAAAAAAAAAAAAAAAAAAAAAGAAAGAAACTCGTGCCCATGGACACGAATCAATAGATTCATATGTTGCGTAGCTAGCGAATATAAAGCAATAAATAAAAGGATTAAAATATCCTGATTAAATGTTGGCTATAGTGTAGAAAAGTTTGCAAAATGAATAACCATTGAGAAAAAAACAATAATGTGCTCTTGAAAGAAAAACGTGGTGCAGGCACGAAAAATACGTCCCATTCAAATACTGTATTGAAAGTCGTGCCCATAGACACGAATAAATAGATGAATGTTGCGTATAGCGAATATAAAGCAATAAAAACAAGGATTATAATCTCCTGATTAAATGTTTGGTATAGTGTAGCCCTTAAAGTTTGCAAAATGAATAACAATTGAGAAAAAACAATACTGTGCTCTCGAAAGAAAAACAAAAAATACGTCCCGTTGAAATACATTAGATTGAAAGTCGTGCTGAGTGAAACGAAAAAAAAGGGATAATTCGTGTCCATGAACACGAATCAATAGTTTACATTTCGTTACTATGTCGCGAACTGCCGTGAGACTGGGTTGGATTATCTGCTGTATATATATATACACACACACTAACACAGTCTCATCCCAAGAAGTCATATATTGACGTCTTGGGACGTCTTATGACCATACGTCAATATCCACCTTTTTAGGGTACCCTTAAACGTCGGTTATATGACGATCCTGGGACGTCATACAACTGACGCTTTACCTTTAACGTCAGTAGGTGACGGGGTAGGTTTAGGGGTAGGTTTAGGTCTGGGGTAGAGTTAGGATCCGATAACGTCATCTAACCGACGTTTAAGGGTACCCTAAAAAGGCGGATATTGACGTATGGTCAAAAGACGTCCCAAGACGTCAATATATGACTTCTTGGGATGAGACTGCGCTGCACACACACACACCTCTTAACTCATTGATTGGGTTGATTAACTGAATGTGGGGGGGGGGGGGGGGGGGGGTCCTTTTGTCCAAGTGGAACGTACGCCGCAGGGTTTAAGCTGAGGGTAAGTTGACTCTATTTTGTTAATATGGGGTGGATAAGCGCTTCAAAGAATCAAAACTGTGGAGTTTCTGTTTGTCATTTAATTCCAGGTTTCAGGGAACTGCACCTGCTTAATATCTTTAAAGTGTGTAATACTAAAGAGCATGACGATAAATGTTACTCAGTGTTGGGTTAGTTTACTCTTTCAAGAGAAAGATTGTCTCGTTGTTGTTTTTAAGGTGGAAAGACCAGTTGATGGTGATGATACAGCGCTCAATGGGATTCGTCTTTACTGTGTTGATCGGTCCAAAGATGCATCAAACTCACGTGAAGACACCTCAGTTGAGTCCAGCGTAGGAAACTAATGGACTCCGATTATTAACTATTCTTGCATTTAAGCTAGATAAGTTAATTGAAGTAAATTGTAATTGATTTGATCGGGCTGTGTTTTCTTCAGCTGGGGTGACTGGACAAATATCAAATGGTGTCCTTCTGGATATTTGACCGCTTTCAACCTGAGAGTTGAACCTTACCAAGGAATTTGATGATACGGCTGCAAACAACATCAAGTGAGTGTGTGTGGTGCTATAAATTAAAATATCTCTTACCCAGTGTAAACATCTTACACCATCCTGGTTTTATTTAGCTATTTAAGGACTCAGTTTTCCCCATCAATAGTTTAGTTAATATCACACTCGCAGTCGTGCTGCTGTTCAAGATTGCAGTCATTAGGCCGTCGGCTCCAGGAGATCATGTGACTGACATTCAATCCGACAGCACAATTACATATTTTATCATAATATTGTCACATCTCTCTTTTTTTCAGTTTTTTATGCACTGGAGGTTTTGTGCTGGAGGGTGACGGCACAAACTGGGGCGACTGGGACAGATGGAGTTATACCTGTTTGGGAGGAGGAATCTGTGGCATACAGACACTGGTAGAAGCGCCACAGGGAAGCGGAGACGACACCGCTCTCAATGACGTGATCATGTTCTGCTGTGATTAAGGTGATGTGATCTCAAACTCAGACTGACACACACTGTACATCAACTAAATCTGTTTATTCTTTCAGGTGTAAGAACGACAACAAGAAAAGCAAGATAAAATGAATGGTATTTATTGATGATAATACTATGATAAACTAAGAAACCAAATAATACATGTCATTCAACACTTTTGTGGTGTAAATACAGCTGGTCATTATCACAAAAAATAAAGCATAACCGGACGATCATCACATTTACATCCCGCCTATTATTGGAGTTTAAATTGTTATGCTTTCTTGTAGGTCAGTGATTCTTCTGAAGACTCCTGAACTTCTGCTGAAACTGTCAAATATCAGCAATAAAGACTTTCTAAACAGAACCTTGTAGTTTTACATTGTTTTGCACAACACTTTACATCAGATCATTACATTAGTGTGTTAGCCTACGTCCCTGTAAAAGGGGAAATGTAAAGTACGACACGGACACGATGTAGCTTCAGTCAAGTCCAATGTTGTAATGCATTTACCATGAACAGCATAATAACACAGTATCTCAATTAAACATGTAATTGTCCCTTTGCACGACATAATAATGTCCCTCTAAGAAACTAAACAATTGGGAAAAATATCAGCTGGTCAGTTATAATTCTGTATTACTAAAATACCTGAGTTAACCTTTAAAGTGAGTTACCAAAACTATATCAATGTTTACAGCATCTTTAAACAGTATTGGCAAATAACCTTGAAACAGTACATTTAATAAAACAGATTATTTAAACAAAAATAGATTTAACTTGACCCTGTAAAGTGTTAAAGGTGCCCTAAAATGGTTTTTTAAATTATTTTATAATGTTTCCTGGGTTGCCCTTATAATGTTAGTATGTTTTTTAGATAAAAAATAGTCATAATTTAGAAATAAAAGGCATTTTTCCTAGCCTGATTTTAGTCTCTGATTTGAACACTCTGTTTGAAGGGGCGTGTCTGCTGTGAGAACCGGCCTCTGCTGTGATTGGCTGACATGCTTGCATATGAAATGAGACACGTGAAACTCTCTCGAATACTTATACTACAGCTGTTATATACGTTTTAACTATTACAGCTATCGAGCTTAACGAATCGTGAGATGTTTTTCAAGTATTTAAATCTATGTCCATCACATAAAATGTTGCTGTGAAGAGCATTGAACAAGCAGATGACAGTCTGTCTGTTGATCGCGAGACAACGCAGTTTCTCTCTCTCATGCTTTCATCAATGCAAACGATGTAAATACAGTAAGAGCTTCGTTGTGCAGTGTAACAGCGTCATTGATTTCATAACGAGTTTGGCAAGAGAGATAAACTCGCGCTGTGTGGATTGTTCTTTGACCGCTTTCTGTATAGTTTATTCACTGAGAATTAGCCTATTTAACGTTAGTTATGTATGCTCGTTACTTGAAGTTTGCTAGTACTGTACTAGGATCTTGCGCTGGATCTAACACAGTGTAAATTATCTTTAATAAAATTACTTACCGGTTGCAGGAATATGGTTGGAATTACCCCCTTCTTCAGTTTGAGACGCTGAGAGAAGCTTGATATTGTCCCAGGTTGAAAAATAAGTCCGTGGTGAAATGGGCAGAGCAAACTAACAACTTCGAATTAAACTGTTGCGGTATCCGATTATATATAAACATCATCCACGCTTGTTGACATTTCTTTTCTGTGGGAATGGTATGAAAAGTCCTCACATCCCCTGCACAGCCTGGAACATAGCATTTATTTCCATGATCTGCCTTTTTTCTCTCTGATCCTCGCTTGCTCCGATGGTTCGGCTGTGCAGTGCTTGTCATTGAGGGGTGGGATATGCAAATCTTTGGAGGCGTGATCCCCGACTGTTGCGTCACTGTCGGTATTATGTGGAGATTCGCCTGTTTTTCAGGGGTGTTTTTTAAAAACGAGATTTAAATAAGAAGGAGAAAACAATGGTGTTTGAAACTCACTGTATGTCATGTCCATGTACTGAACTCTTGTTATTTAACTATGCCAACATAAATTCAATTTTGAAGTTGAGGGCACCTTTAAGAAAAAAACAATCCGGCACAATAGAAAATATTCTGTATTGCTAAATACTGCTGTTTTATAGTTATTAATTCAGAATACACTTAACATTTGTTAAATAATTAGAACTTTATAAGCTGAGGAATAAGAGCATGAAAAGACTTTATAAGCTTTAAATCATCAAAGTGCGCGAATCGACATTCAAATCCAGCAAGCCGGAAGTGATCTCAGTGAAGTCAGAGTCATGTGATCTCAGTGAAGTCAGAGTCATGTGATCTCAGTGAAGTCAGGAGAGTCATGTGAGAGTCGTGTGATCTCAGTGAAGTCAGGAGGTGTGTTCGACATCGGCTGCGGCTGGATGTAAGCGATCGGCGAGAGTAGCCGTGTACGCAGGCGGGGAGGAGCTGCAAACGGAGACGTGAAGTCGGACACTTTCTGGTTCCCGTAGTGAACGCTCACGTGGTGTTTGTATACTTTACCACAGCTGAAGTGAAATAAATTCAATATTTGCAAAATACACAGATGTTTCAGAGACATTTTCATTCAATACTTTATGTACTGCTTCACAGCGTCTGTTTGAACAAGAATAAAGTTCAACATAAGCCTACAGCTACTATCAATGAAGTGGAATCAACGTTTTTCAATCAGTTTTATGTTGATAAACATAATCGCGACTACATGAAAAGAGTGTTTACTGTTATAAAAAAATTATTTCTGAGCTTTAGTGGAACTAAAGACGTGTGAGAATAAACCGAATAAGCACGAAACGCACGTGATCGTTGTCATGCTGTGAATCTGGCCAATCGTGGATCAGTTGTGTCGTCATCAGAACCTGTGCAGCCGCTCTTGAGAAGCTGCGCTGGCTGAATCCTGCGGCTGCTCTCGAATCGCTCTCGCGGTACTTTGATAGCATACGTCACAGTCATGT
The DNA here is from genome assembly GCA_036326025.1 of Chrosomus eos. Lineage (NCBI taxonomy): Eukaryota > Metazoa > Chordata > Actinopteri > Cypriniformes > Leuciscidae > Chrosomus > Chrosomus eos. The sequence goes on along the minus strand of JAZAVI010000314.1, from coordinate 130,021 downwards.
GGAGTCAGCGCTGCATCAAGTCGGACAAAATTTCTAACCGTCATAGTAATAGTCATGTGATCTCAGTGAAGGAGAGTCATGTGATCTCAGTGAAGTCAGGGCTGCGTTCAGCGCCGACAAAACGTTGCAGAACGTTTTTTAAACAGAAACGGTGATGCGTTGAACGCACTGTTGTGATGGCGCAAGAGTTGGAACTACGGCAGCTGAGAAGGCTTTTTGTGTTCTTTGTGAAGAATTTTCGGAGCCTGATGAAGTCGGTATAAATATGTGTTTAATACTACAAAAAATGCCCGATGTTACAGTTACTGCACTTGCCCAGAACACAAGAGAACATCCCAATCGAGTGAAGGGATTTGTGGAAACTGAAATGGAAGCACATCTTACCTAATAAAGACTAAAACATCTATTTAGCCTCACATACTGACTATTTGTTGTTCATACTGTTTTATTAATAATACCCTGGATTTTCTTTCTCATTTTTAGGAAAAGCACTTTACATGCATTGTTTATTTCTATACCAAATGTCATACACTTGCAATGAAGCTAAACATATAAACAACTACATCATTATGTTGATATCCTATATTTTTACAATAAAACTTACGACAAACATGTCTTCTAATATCCTCAGTTGTTGCGTATCGAACACATTTGTAAATTACTTCCATTGTGCGAGTTCACTTTAATACCGCGTGCTGTATTTACATGTTGCTGCTGATTGGACTGCAGTTCTGACACGCCCACCAAACAAGAGAAAACGCATCTCAAACCCCGTTGCACACCGGTGCACGCCGTTTCCAGAAAACATGACGTTCAACGCAGAAACCGTAGCAAAACGTTGCACACCGTTGTGATCTTGAACGTGCCCCAGGAGAGTCCTGTGATCTCAGTGAAGTCAGGAGAGTCATGTGATCTCAGTGAAGTCAGGAGAGTCATGTGATCTCAGTGAAGTCAGGAGAGTCCTGTGATCTCAGTGAAGTCAGGAGAGTCATGTGATCTCAGTGAAGTCAGGAGAGTCATGTGATCTCAGTGAAGTCAGGAGAGTCCTGTGATCTCAGTGAAGTCAGGAGAGTCATGTGATCTCAGTGAAGTCAGGAGAGTCATGTGATCTCAGTGAAGTCAGGAGAGTCATGTGATCTCAGTGAAGTCAGGAGAGTCCTATCAGGTGTGTTCGACATCGGCTGCGGCTGGATGTAAGCGATCGGCGAGAGTAGCCGTGTACGCAGGCGGGGAGGAGCTGCAAACGGAGACGTGAAGTCGGACACTTTCTGGTTCCCGTAGTGACTGCTCACGTGGTGCTTGTATACTTTACCACAGATGAAGTGAAATAAATTCAATATTTGCAAAATACACAGATGTTTCAGAGACCTTTTCATTCAATACTTTATGTACTGCTTCATACAGCGTCTGTTTGAACAAGAATAAAGTTCTACATAAGTCTACAGCTACTATCAATGAAGTGGAATCAACGTTTTTTAATCAGTTTTATTTTGATAAGCATAACACAATACATCGCGACTACATGAAAAGAGTGTTTACTGTTATAAAAAACTGATTTGTGAGCTTTAGTGGAACTAAAGACGTGTGAGCCGATGTCGAACACACCTGTGATCTCAGTGAAGTCAGGAGAGTCATGTGATCTCAGTGAAGTCAGGAGAGTCATGTGATCTCAGTGAAGTCAGGAGAGTCATGTGATCTCAGTGAAGCAGCGTCGCTCTCGTCTGTTGCTGTTCATTGTTGTGCTTTCGTCTGTTTTCTCAGAGCTCTCCATCACCTGGACAGACTGAAAACAGTCGTGGACGACATGAACGAGAGGAAGGCCAGAGCAGAGGATGATGGGATAGATTGTAAACACACTCCTGCAGCGAATATCACAAACTGTGCCCGAATCAAGAAGCAGTTATGAATCAGAAATCAAAGATTGTTATAGTTTTACACACACAGACGCTTCATGGATCATATTCGTTTAAAGGTTCAGTGTTTCAAGCCGATCAGTGTTTGTCTAAAGTGTGTTTATGTTCAGGTCAATGACTTGCACAATCGTTTAGTTTTGTCTTGATCACTGGCTGGAACAATAATACAGATACACACTGATTCTTTTGCTACCCGAGTATGTTCTGTGTATTTATTTCTTCCTGACCCTATGACTTCAGAAGTTGAATTGTGTGAAAATACATTTATGACAACACTGCCTGTGTTCTCTGGAAGTAAAAGACATGGGTTTGTAAAGAGATGACAGTGAATGAATGATGACAGAATGATCTTCCAACTGATCGTTTCCTTTATCAGTGGTTTCCTTGCGATCGCTGTTATTTAGGCTAGTTGAGGAAATGTGAATGCAAGTAAACCTGTAAGAAACTGCCTGACGTGTGTTTCAAAGGTGGTCTAAAATTCTGTGTTGCAGTGCATTCTTAACACACACACACACACACACACACACACACACACACACACACACACACACACACACACACACACACACACACACACACACACACACACACACACACACACACACACACACACACACACACACACAGGCTTTTTTATGCTTTTGTAGACTGGACCGTAGAGATTTACAGGAGGGAGAGAAGGGAATAGGATCTCAAGCCGGGATTAAAATATATTTTTTAGGCATTTCACCAAGAAAAAGAGTTTAAGGACACTACAGTTAAACATCTATTTTATTGGATCAATGTATTTTTGTGTGTTCACAAACAGCTCATAAATATAAATGTAAATGTAAAGACAGCAAGCTCAGAGTTGACCAATCCTTTGACTCAAAGCGTGATTATCTGCTGTATATATATATATATATATATATATATATATATATATATATATATATATATATATATATATATATATATATAACACCTCTTACTCATTGATTGGGTTGATTAACTGAATTTGCTCCACTTGTGTTTAATTAGATTTGATTATCTTAATTATATTAACGTGCTCCTCCTGAACTTTGTTAATGAAACCTCATTTCTTAATATGCCAAATATGGTAGGGGTTGATCTTTGAGTTCTATGATTGGATGGAAAGGACATCATGGTTAATGATTCTGCTTAATCTTGTGTATAAATATGAGGCTTCTTCCTTAATAAACTTGAGAATGTTATGGTTCTGTCTCTGCTTTATTGTTTTCTGCAAATCGTCTAACTAAAAATTAATCTTACTGTTAGTATTCAGGCCAGTGCTGTAGCAATGCATCACTTCTTTTCCATGATGTTTTCACTGATAGCCATTATTGGGCTTGTGAGCGGTCAGTCTGACCGACCGTACAGATCTGAGCTGAAGGTGACGAACGGAGGGCCGTGGGGATCGTGGGGGAAAAAGCAGTTTTGTCCAAGTGGAAGTTACGCAGCAGGGTTTAGGCTGAGGGTAAGTTGGGCATTGACTCGGTTTTGCTAATATGGGGGGGGAGAGCGCTTGAAATGTTGAAAAGTTGAAAACTGGAGTTGCTGTTTGTCATTCAATTCCAGGTTTTTCCAGGGAACTTCACCAGCTTAAGATCTTTAAAGTGTCTGTGTAATACTAAAGCGCATGACGATAAATGTTACTAAGTGTTGGGTTAGTTTACTCTTTCAAATGGAAGATTGTCTCGTTGTTGTTTTAAGGTGGAAAGACCAATTGATGGTGATGATACAGCGCTCAATGGGATTCGTCTTTACTGTGTCGATCGGTCCAAAGTTTCAAACTCCCATGCAATTGAGTCCAGCGTTGGAAAGTAATGGACTCCGATTATTAACTATTCTTGCATTTAAGCTAGATAAGTTAATTGAGGATTTTCTTGAATAATTGATTTGATCTGGCTGTGTTTTCTTCAGCTGGGGTGACTGGACAAATATCAAATGGTGTCCTTCTGGATACTTGACCGCTTTCAAGCTGAAAGTTGAACCTTACCAAGACTTTTTTGATGATACGACCGCAAACAACATCAAGTGAGTGTGTAGTGCTATAAATTATAACATCTCTTACCCATACTAGTTTTATTTTAAGGACTTAGTTTTCCCCATCAATAGTTCAGTTAATATCACACTCGCAGTCGTGCTGCTGTTCAAGATTGCAGTGATTCGGCTCCAGGAGATCATGTGACTGACCTTCAATCCAACAGCACAATTACATATTTTGTCATAATGTCACATCTGAATCTTTTTTTTTCCAGTTTCAAATGCAGTGAAGGTTTTGTGCTGGAGGGTGACGGCACAAACTGGGGCGACTGGGGCCACTTCTGGAGTGAAACTTGTCTTGGAAAAGGAATCTGTGGCTTACAGACCCGTGTAGAAGAGTCACAGGGAAGCGGAGACGACACCGCTCTCAATGACGTGATCATGTTCTGCTGTGATTAAGGTGATGTGATCGCAATCAAACTCAGACTGACACACACTGCACATCAACTAAATCTGTTTATTCTTTCAGGAGTAGGAGGATGACAAGAAAAGCAAAATCAAATGGATGGTAATTATTGCTCATACTATGATAAACCACAAAAGTGTTATGACGTGATTTATGTTAATGTAAATCTGAAAATGCAGCCAGTCATTATCACAAAACAAAGCCTAACCGGATCAGGACATTTACATCCCGTCTATTATTGGAGTTTAAATTATCTTATTCATTCTTGTAGGTCAGTGATTCTTCTGAAGACTCCTGAACTTCTGCTGAAACTGTCAAATATCAGCAATAAAGACTTTCTAAACCGAACCTTGTAGTTTCACATTATTTTGCACAACACTTTACATCAGATCGTTCATTACATTAGTGCATGTGGCAGATTGTCTTGTGACTTATATTGCATTCAGAGTTTTTGTCTTATCCGCTCATGCATTCCCTGAGAATGACCGACATACTCCACAGGAACACTACATTAAATGAATATTAGCAATCCTGTTACTCTAAACTTTTTGCCTTTTTTTTTTTTAAAGATATAATTGTACACCTATAATTGTTTATAGCTAAAATGGCACAATGCATATTCAGAAAATGATTTGATGCTGAACATATTCAAGTCTCATTTTAATATTTGAGAAGATTGTAAACATTGCAGCGACTCTCAAACGGTGCCAGAATCAAGAAGCAATTATGAGTCCGTAATCAAAGACTGTTATCTGAATTATAGTTATGTTTGGATGGGTGTTGTCTTATGTTTCAGTTCTGTGCCTCAGTTTTCTTTGTTTCAGTTAGTCTCAGGTAAGTTACAAATGGTTTGAAGTTGTCACAGGTTTTTGATTTTTTTTTTTTTTTTTTAGTTCAGTGTCAGATCGACTTTGTGTTTTTAAATTAGTGTTTCTGATAATCTTTCTGTTTAAAGATAACAGTTTTATCATAATTGCAAGCAACTTTTCTTAGTGTTTTACTAAACCTAAAGGACATCAGCAATCTTGAGTTTATTGTGGAGTTCAGGGAGACATCCAGCTTGCACCCGCGAGGCCTTGAAGAATTTTGTCAACGTAGAACTTGAATCAATCAAGAAGATCTGAGCCTAACTTCTGCGGTAAACGACAGGAGTATATAAGACAGAAGAGTTGATTGCCTCTTTGGATACTGATACATCATTAAACTCTCGATGTTGAGATGACTACACCTTTGATTCAAAGACTGATTATTGTATTTTAAACTTTAATTATGAAGTTTTATTTACATTTTTATTATAAAGAGAGAAGTAAACCATTAAAAATGTTATTACAAAGACTTCCTACTGAGGCCTTAATTTTTAGTGTTTTAAAGGAGTAGTTCACTTTTAAAAAAACTTTTGCTGATAATTTACTCACCCCCATGTCATCCAAGATGTCCATGTCTTTCTTTCTTCAGTCGAAAAGAAATTAAGGTTTTTGATGAAACATTTCAGGATTTTCTTCATTGGGAACCAAACGGTTCAAGGTCCAAATGAGTTTTAGTGCAGCTTCAAAGGGCTTTAAACGACTCCAGACGATGAATAAGGGTCTTATCTAGGACCCTTCGAGTCATGAATCGAAAAAAGATTTGTTAATTTTGATGAACGAGTTCAAACAGGAGAGTCACGAACGCTCATCACAGAACAGAGCAAGGCGAGCATTTGTGCTTATAAAACTTAAACTTTGTTATTTATTTTTTAAATGACCAATCGTTTCGCTAGATAAGACCCTTATTCATCGTCTGGTGTCGTTTAAAGTCATTTGAAGCTGCACTGAAACTGTCTTTTGGACCTTGAACCGTTTGGTTCCCATTGAAGTCCATTATATGGAGAAAAATCCTGGAATGTTTTCATCAAAAACCTTCATTTCTTTTCGACTGAAGAAAGAAAGACGTGGACATCTTGGATGACATGGGGGTGAGTAAATTATCAGCCAACGTTTTTTTTAAAGTGAACTAATCCTTTAAGGCTTTGTCCTTAAAACTACAAGGCATGATGTAGTCAGTCGGATCCGGTTATCTGACTTCTGATGGTATTACTGGTACGGGCAGGTATAGTGTTGGTATTACTGGTACGGGCTGGTTTATGCTGGTATAGTTTGGGTTAGTGTTGGTATTACTGGTACGGGCTTGTTTATGCTGGTATAGTTTGGGTTAGTGTTGGTATTACTGGTACGGGCTGGTTTATGCTGGTATAGTTTGGGTTAGTGTTGGTATTACTGGTACGGGCTGGTTTATGCTGGTATAGTTTGGGTTAGTGTTGGTATTACTGGTACGGGCTGGTTTATGCTGGTATAGTTTGGGTTAGTGTTGGTATTACTGGTACGGGCTGGTTTATGCTGGTATAGTTTGGGTTAGTGTTGGTATTACTGGTACGGGCTGGTTTATGCTGGTATAGTTTGGGTTAGTGTTGGTATTACTGGTACGGGCTGGTTTATGCTGGTATAGTTTGGGTTAGTGTTGGTATTACTGGTACGGGCTGGTTTATGCTGTTATAGTTTGGGTTAGTGTTGGTATTACTGGTACGGGCTGGTTTATGCTGGTATAGTTTGGGTTAGTGTTGGTATTACTGGTACGGGCTGGTTTATGCTGGCATAGTTTGGGTTAGTGTTGGTATTACTGGTACGGGCTGGTTTATGCTGGTATAGTTTGGGTTAGTGTTGGTATTACTGGTACGGGCTGGTTTATGCTGGTATAGTTTGGGTTAGTGTTGGTATTACTGGTACGGGCTGGTTTATGCTGGTATAGTTTGGGTTAGTGTTGGTATTACTGGTACGGGCTAGTTTATGCTGGTATAGTTTGGGTTAGTGTTGGTATTACTGGTACGGGCTGGTTTATGCTGGTATAGTTTGGGTTAGTGTTGGTACTGTGTGGGTTAGTGGAAACATGGACTTACAGTACACGTGTATGTACCATGATACACTGTTACCCACTAAAATGTCACTATTGCAACAAAAGATGATAACAAATAATTTAACTAAAAAACGAGCACATCAAAACGAAAACACAGATTACAAGACAAATATAGGAACGTCTTTTACCTGTTCTCTTCGACCGACTGCTGAATGCAATGCTCTGGCTCGTTTAAAATGTTTCAAAAATGGTTGAAATGTGTTTGTCGCGCGAACGCGACTATCAAGTCTTGCGTTGCCAGTAGTCATGTCTCAGTCGGGCTGTTGCCATCTAGCGGTTGAGAAATGTAATTGCATTTTTATTTGATTTAAAATTGAAGATAGTCAAATAATATCGTAGAATTTTTTTATGAATGTGTGACAGCAAACATGAGCTGTGTGGGTGAAAACCTTGTAAACAATTTTAAGATTATTTTGGCTATACTAATTGCTGGTCTAAATCAGGGCTATAGCAGCCGTTACCAGGGTGGCCAGGTCCCAGAAATATTTCAAGCCCAATGACAACTCAAAACCCGCCCAAATGGAATGAAAACTAGCCCAATTTTCCAGTGTCCAATCAGATTAGACAACGGCTGGATTCCCACAAAGGGCCTTAAAATAAACATGAAAAAGCTTATGAAAACCCCAAATTCAAAATCTTAGAAAATTAGAATATTACATTAAATAAATAATAATATAATCAATAAATAATAAATAAATCATGCATGTGTATATAGTTATATTATATTTATATATATACATATACACATATGTATATATATATATACATATATACACAAAATATATTAGTTTCACCTTTTAATTACTGAAATACATGAACTTTTGCACGATATTCAAATTTTTCGAGTTTCACCTGTATATATACATTTGCAAATGAGAACTTGTTCTCAACCGATTAACCTGGATAAATAAAAGTTAACCTGGTTGTTTAAAAAAAAAAAAAATTCAGTGTGTGTGTGTGTGTGTTAAGTTTAAAGTTTAAGGCCTTTTGTCTTACCCAAAATCTTAATATCACACACTGTGTGTGTGTGTGTTTTTTTTTTTACACAATCTCATACAATAAAGGTCAAACAAGAACTTGTCGTCTCTGATATTTTCTGACCCTAGTCACTTCCTAAATGATCAACAGTTGAAGTGCCTGAGTGACAAGCAACGTGGGCAGCCAGCTTCAACTCTGCCTCTTTCACAGCATTAGTTCTTAGAAAGGAACTTTGCCTGTGTCAAATAATGTGTTTTATGTTATTCAGTCGCAGCATAAGCTACTAGATCACTGTGGTGAACTCTGATTTCACATTTGCAGAACGTTTTTCTATCAACATTTGGAACACTTCGAATGTGACGTGATGATGCTAGATTTGTGATGTTACGTCAAAAACACATGTGACGCGTCCACTCATAGAAATCATATAGAGACTAGAAGCCCTATTGGCCGCTGGAAACCGAGAAATCCGGCCGCCATCTTGAACCGGTCGTATTCCTAGTTTCGTTGCATGGCAGCAGATTAGATGCCAGAGCATTGTGGAGCATTTTCCTGGTTAATCCGAATAGGACTTTAGTCTCGACATTTTCCCCTCCCACATCCACACATACAATAAAAAAGGTATAGGCTTAATGTTGTCCGAATTTAATTTTTAGAAATTACTGATGCAAACACGTTGAAAAGCTTCTTCTCAATTTTTATTACAGGTGGCTGGGTTCTGTGTGTGTGAGAGGAGAGAGAGAGGAGAGAGAGGAGAGAGAGAGAGAGAGAGAGAGAGAGAGAGAGAAGAGAGAGAGAGAGAGAGAGAGAGAGAGGAGCGAGAGCGAGAGCGAGAGCGAGAGAGAGAGAGAGAGAGAGAGAGAGAGAGAGAGAGAGAGAGAGAGAGAGACTGTTCTGTGTGTCTGACTGTTCGTGTGTATGTGCGTCACAAATCATAAATTGTTTCTTCAACTTATTAAAATATCTTACTTTACTGCAACTATCTGTTTCTGCTTGTTTATTATATTTATAGTGTGTGATTATAAAATACATTATATCCTTCATCACACATATTGTGTCTGGTCACTTTATATCTTATAGCAGAATATTATATTACTGTTAAACCTACTATGGATAATAAAATACGCCGAACCATGTGTCCTGTATCATAGCTACATGAATGACCTTTGCAGCAAAAAAAAACCGCGTGAAAATCAGTTCAGTATTCAGTGAGATATGATTAATTAAATGCGCTGACAGCTCATTTCACCTGCCATTCAGATTACACTGAGCGGAGCGGATGACCGGTTTAAGATGGCGGCTCCAATTCTCGTCCGTGCCAATAGGGAGTAGCGGTCGATAGGGCGTCTACCTATATGATGTCTATGCGTCCACTCTCCCGCCACAGAGGTTGTTGCCAAATATTCATTCCCGGGGATCAACAACACCCACTAATAAACGGTTCCCTTTTAATTTTTTCTTTGTCTACATTTTTTTTTTTTTGCGGTTCCAGCACATAATAAATATAGCTCAAAAAACGCAACCCGTAACTCCATAATTTTTCCCGCGACTCTTTTTTAAAATAGCCCAATTGTGCGGGAAAACCGCTACCCTGGCAACATTTAGTGACACGAAAAAAAGAAGGAAATTCGTGCCCATGGACACGGATCAATAGATTCATGTGTTGCGTATTTAGCGAATATAAAGCAATAAAAACAAGGATTATAATCTCCTGATTAAATGTTTGGTATAGTGTAGCCCTTAAAGTTTGCAAAATGAATAACAATTCAGAAAAAACAATACTGTGCTCTCGAAAGAAAAACGTGGTGCAAGCACAAAAAATACGTCCCGTTGAAATACATTAGATTCAAGTCGTGCTGAGTGACACGAAAAAAAGGGATAATTCGTGTCCATGAACACGAATCAATAGTTTACATTTCGTGACTATGTCGCGAACTGCCGTGAGACTGGGTTGCAACCAACATCTGCTGTATATATATATATATATATATATATATATATATATATATATATATATATATATATATATATACACACACACCTCTTAACTCATTGATTGGGTTGATTAACTGAATGTGCTCCAGATGTGTTTAATTAGGTTTGATTATCTGAACGTGCTCCTCCTGAACTTTGTTAATAAAACATAATTTCTTAATATGCCAAATATGGTAGGGGTTGATCTTTGAGTTCTATGATTGGATGGAAAGGACATCATGGTTAATGAGTCTGCTTAATCTTGTGTATAAATATGAGGCTTCTTCATTAATAAACTTGAGAATGCACTGGTACCACACAGTCTCTGCTTTATCATTCTCTGCAGATCGTTGATCTAAAAATTAATACAACTCAGTGTTCAGGCCAGTGCTGTAGCAATGCATCACTTCTTTTCCATGATGTTTTCACTGATAGCCATTATTGGGCATGTGAGCACACAAAGCGACCGTCCTTACAAATCTGTGATGAATGTGCCGAATTGGATGAACTGGGGAAAGTGGGGGGGAAAGACCTTTTGTCCAAGTGGAACGTACGCCGCAGGGTTTAAGCTGAGGGTAAGTTGACTCTATTTTGTTAATATGGGGTGGATAAGCGCTTCAAAGAATCAAAACTGTGGAGTTTCTGTTTGTCATTTAATTCCAGGTTTCAGGGAACTGCACCTGCTTAATATCTTTAAAGTGTGTAATACTAAAGAGCATGACGATAAATGTTACTCAGTGTTGGGTTAGTTTACTCTTTCAAGAGAAAGATTGTCTCGTTGTTGTTTTTAAGGTGGAAAGATCAGTTGATGGTGATGATACAGCGCTCAATGGGATTCGTCTTTACTGTGTCGATCGGTCCAAAGATGCATCAAACTCACGTGAAGACACCTCAGTTGAGTCCAGCGTAGGAAAGTAATGGACTCCGATTATTAACTATTCTTGCATTTAAGCTAGATAAGTAAATTGAAGTAAATTGTAATTGATTTGATCTGGCTGTGTTTTCTTCAGCTGGGGTGACTGGACAAATATCAAATGGTGTCCTTCTGGATATTTGACCGCTTTCAAGCTGAGAGTTGAACCTTACCAAGGATTTTTTGATGATACGGCCGCAAACAACATCAAGTGAGTGTGTGTGTGTGTGGTGCTATAAGTTAAAATATCTCTTACCCAGTGTAAACATCTTACACCATCCTGGTTTTATTTAGCTATTTAAGGACTCAGTTTTCCCCATCAATAGTTTAGTTAATATCACACTCGCAGTCGTGCTGCTGTTCAATATTGCAGTCATTAGGCCGCTGGCTGCAGGAGATCATGTGACTGACATTCAATCCGACAGCACAATTACATATTTTATCATAATATTGTCACATCTCTCTTTTTTTCAGTTTTTTATGCACTGGAGGTTTTGTGCTGGAGGGTGACGGCACAAACTGGGGCAACTGGGACAGATGGAGTTATACCTGTTTGGGAGGAGGAATCTGTGGCATACAGACACTGGTAGAAGCGCCACAGGGAAGCGGAGACGACACCGCTCTCAATGACGTGATCATGTTCTGCTGTGATTAAGGTGATGTGATCTCAAACTCAGACTGACACACACTGCACATCAACTAAATCTGATTATTCTTTCAGGTGTAAGAACGACAACAAGAAAAGCAAGATCAAATGAATGGTATGTATTGATGATCATACTATGATAAACTAAGAAACCAAATAATACATGTCATTCAACACTTTTGTGGTGTAAATACAGCTGGTCATTATCACAAAAAATAAAGCATAACCGGACGGTCATCACATTTACATCCCGCCTATTATTGGAGTTTAAATTGTTATGCTTTCTTGTAGGTCAGTGATTCTTCTGAAGACTCCTGAACTTCTGCTGAAACTGTCAAATATCAGCAATAAAGACTTTCTAAACAGAACCTTGTAGTTTTACATTGTTTTGCACAACACTTTACATCAGATCATTACATTAGTGTGTTAGCCTACGTCCCTGTAAAAGGGGAAATGTAAAGTACGACACGGACACGATGTAGCTTCAGTCAAGTCCAATGTTGTAATGCATTTACCATGAACAGCATAATAACACAGTATCTCAATTAAACATGTAATTGTCCCTTTGCACGACATAATAATGTCCCTCTAAGAAACTAAACAATTAGGAAAAATATCAGCTGGTCAGTTATAACTCTGTATTACTAAAATACCTGAGTTAACCTTTAAAGTGAGTTACCAAAACTATATCAATGTTTACAGCATCTTTATACAGTATTGGCAAATAACCTTGAAACAGTACATTTAATAAAACAGATTATTTAAACAAAAATAGATTTAACTTGACCCTGTAATGTGTTAAGAAAAATAACCCGCACAATAGAAAATATTCTGTAATGCTAAATACTGCTGTTTTATAGTTATTAATTCAGAATACACTTAACATTTTACCCTCAGTAGTAGCGTTGCACTTAAACATAAACTAACTTGCCTCATCACATTAAACACTAATTTTTCTTAAGCTTCAACAATAGCACTTGTACCTTATCCCTATGCGCATAAAACGAATACCGCACACGCTTTAACCTTGGTCCACATGACACAGCTAGCATACAGGCTACACTGTAAGAAAAAAAAACTGAAAAAAACGAGCAAATGCATGGCAGCACAGGGTGCCAAACATTTGCCATTAATGAAAATAACGGTAAAACCCCATGAACGGAAGTAACATGTTTACACAGCAACATGAAAAAAGAACATTGACCATACAGTACTATAAAATGTAGAAAACGTAATCTGAAATAACATATTTTGTCTGTATAATTGCAAATTCATGCATAGACCATTAAATGTAATGGCATTATTTGACTATAAGTTCACGTAACATGTTTAAACCCTTATTTAATAAAACATGTTTTAACTGTAAATGTAAAAACATGGTGTAGGAGTTGTTCAACTAAACATGATTTGAATGTAGATATAAATGACATGTTGACACCATTACTTCATAAAGCATGTTTTGACTGTAACCTGAAATCCTGTTTTAATCATTATTTAACAGAGTTAGACTGTAAATTGAAATAACATGTATTGACCGTTATTTGAAATAACATGTATTGACCGTTATTTGAAATAACATGTATTGACCGTTATTTTTAAAAATTACTGAAAAACTTAACTGTGATGGACCATCATTTTGAAAGGCATGTACAGCATTTTGATTTTGGCTTGCAGATAATTTTATATGTAGTTCATGAAATGTATGTTCTATGTCACACAAAAAGTCATTAGAGAAAATCATTTGTATTTTTCCCTCTTTTTTTTCTGTAAGAGTAGTTTTTATTGTAAATAACAACATTAAAAAAGTTAAACAGTGCTACAGTACCATCATCTGAACATTGCTTCAATGCTTAAAATACCATAGACAATTCAAATTAATTTCATCATTGCATCTTCCACAAACTACACTTCGAACAGAACAATGGTCTCCAATTCAATCTCCATGTTGATGCCTTTAAAAAATAAGAGAGAAAAGGGTTAGATATCATACATCACATATCTATTATCATGTTTGATCATGTTATTCTTTTTAGATGTTCTTGCGTTTCTTAAATAAAAAAATATGTTTTTTTTACTAAAAAAAAAAATGTTCATTATATATGTAATACACTTACAAATTTTATGATGGTCCACGACACCTCACTTCTTCAGACAGTTTAGTGATGTGACCTCACCCACTGACAAGGCCAAGGGAAGGGTGCACTGCAACAGCAGAAACAACGTAAATACAGTAACACTTGTTGATTACAATTTTATATTTAATATTACATGCCAGCATATTTACCCAGTATGATTACCTCACACTGTTGCAGGAAATTTCCCCTTTTGCTTTCTATCGTAGACATTTTTTGGTGTACGTTTCTGCACTGATTTTACCTTTCTTGTTAAGTCCCGCCTTCACGCACGCCATTGGTCAAACTGCTTCTCAATCATTGCACTCGGCCTAACGGCATCAGCCAAGAGAGACAAAGCAACAGCCTGTTAACTGCAGGTGGCAGATCATGGCTCCAAAACAGCGTAAAAATGCCTCAAGGAAAAAATCCCTGTGTTTTTGTTTTGGTCGGAAACGTGCTCATTGACATGGCAAATAAGCTAAAACACGGAGCGGAGTTGGGTTCGCTGGAGTTCGTTTGTGACTTTGTTAAGTAGCTTTGTGTGTAAACATGACCGTTTAGACAGCATATTCTGTTGTATGAATGTAATATATAACAGAATGACAATAAAACAATCATGGACCTCGATGTCGAGTGGTGAATGGTATTTAAAAAAAAAATCTGTTGACGTATCATACAACGTAATTTAAAAGGTAATTGGCAACAGGTGAATACAATTACAATGGCTAATCACATACCTTTTTAAATCTTATTCTTAATGTTTGATACTAAACAGGTGTCAGAATTGTGTTGTTGTTTTAGAACGTTGCTTTCACAATCATTTAAAAACACCCGCATGGACAACGGATTTCATCTTATGAGGTGTGTTACCTTTAACCAAATGGATGATGATGTATTTGTGCAAATTTTGTGATTGCTCTCTGAAGACAGTTAAGGGATATGTTAATCATCAAATCTTACACAGACATGAAGCAAATGCTCAATTTCCATGTTGCTTCCCCGAATGCAAATGTAAATTCTCAAAATACAATTCTCTCAAAGCTCATGTTTTTCGGCATCACAAGAGACCACCAAGTCATTTTGATGATTCGACGGGCACGTTTGTTTGCAACAATACAGACTGTCAACAACAATTTACAGACATGAACAATGTCCTTTCTCATCTCAGGTCACATTTAGCCAAGGGAGAGGTGGTGTGTTGTCCTTTTGAAAAATGTGACAAAAATTTCAGTTTAAGATCAAGTTTCACTGCCCATGTTTCACGAAACCACAGGACTTCTACATTTGCACAATTACGGATTATGGATACTTTATCTGAGCAACCTTCTTCAGCATTTTTTGATGTTACTGAGGATGAGGTTGATGAAAGTGAATTCACAGACTCACTGACGAAATGTAACGCAAAGCCATTGTACATGAAAAATCTCTGCCTGTTTTATATGCAGCTACAAGCCAAATACCTGGTGCCATCGTCAACCATTCAGATGATTGTGGAGGAATTCAGTGGTTTAAATTATATCTGTCATCAGTACACACAGAAGATGTTCAGGAAAATACTCAAGTCAAAAACGGCCCTTTCACAATATGATATTGAATCTGTGGTGCAGACTTTGCAAGGCCAAGATTTACATTCAGTTTGTAATTCATTACTTTCCACAGAATACCAAAGAAGACAGTATTATCAGAAAAAATTTTCGTACGTGCATCCACAAAGAATGTGTCTTGGTCGTGATGAGAACCGAAACCAATGTTATGCACAGTATATTCCATTGAAGAACACTTTAAAAACCATGTTAATAGACCCAGTGGTGTGGGAGCAGTGTGCCAAACATCAGCATGTAAACTCTTCTGTGTTCTCTGACATCTGTGATGGCTCTGTATTCAAATCCAATGACTTGTTTAAGCAGTCTGAGATTACAATCCAACTTATCTTGTACCAGGATGCATTTGAGATTGTGAATCCCCTTGGGTCAGCTAAAAAAAGACACAAAATGATTGGAGTGTATTTTACACTTGGCAACTTTGAGCCATTTTACAGATCATGCATTGATAACATTCAGTTATTACTTTTGTGTTATGAGAAAGACTTTAACTATTTTGGTCAAACAAAGATTTTTGGCAAGTTGTTGGCAGATGTCAAAGAACTTGAAGAGCATGGATTTGTGACATCTTCAGGTGACATAGTACGTGCAACAATAGTGGCTATTATCGGTGACAATTTGGGGTCCCACTGCATCGGTGGTTACACCCAGAACTTCAGTACTGCCAAGCATTGCTGTAGGTATTGCTTGGTACCTCGCAGTGAACTTCAGAATGTGTGTGTAGACTTTCCCAATCGCACAGTTGAGTCCTATAAGGCGGCAGTGGAAACTCTAAGGACGACCGAAGAAAATGTTGTAAATGGGTTGAAGTTTGACTCCATTTTCAACTCTCTCAAATATTTTCACGTTGCTCAGCCTGGCCTCCCCCCATGCATTGGCCACGACTTGTTTGAAGGCGTTGTAGCTATTGATCTTGCCATTTTCTTGGAATACTTTGTAAAAAGGAAGTGGTTTTCATGGACACAGCTTAACAGGAGACTTGCACAATTCAAATATCTGGATTCTGATGCTGGTTCTGTCCCATCCCAGTTATGTGAAAAAAGAAGAAAGTTAGGTGGTCAAGCAATTGAGAACTGGTGCCTCCTCAGATTTCTTCCTATCATAATTGGAGACAGAGTAGAGTCACAAGACCCTGTATGGCAACTGACTGTTAAGTTGAAAGAGCTGGTCGAGCTAGTGTGTGCTCCCAAGATTACCACTGCACAGATTGCATATCTCAATGTCTTAATTCCAGAATATCTGGAAACAAGAAAGGAGCTGTTTCCTGCTGAAAATTTGAAACCAAAACATCATTACATGCTTCACTATACGTCACTCATTTTAAGTCTTGGACCTTTAATTCGTTTATGGTCATTGAGATTTGAAAGCAAACATTCCTACTTTAAAAGAAGTGTGAGAAGAACACAGAACTTCAAAAATGTATGCAAGACATTGTCACACAACCATCAACTTCTTCAAGCATATCTTCACTCACGGTCATTTTTTTCACCAAAGCTTAAAAGTGTTGACTTGGTCACATACTCTCCTCATTTGTACAGTGATGCTGTGAGCAAAGCTGTTGAGACAAGCTTGCTTAATGGACCAGACTTTGTTTCAAACACGGGTAGAATACAAGGGTACCCTGTACAGGAAAGGAAACTTAATTTGCCTTAAATGTGAAGAGGAGGATTCTATTTTACAGTTTGGACAGATTGAGCTGATTTTCGTGAAAGATGATGAGGTGACTTTCCTTGTGACTCCCCGCCCTCAGTGTATTTGCATGATTATGGACTTTATGAGATTTTGTCTGCGACAAAGGAATTAATTTGTGTAAACGCTGAGGAATGTCTGGATTATTATCCCTTAAATGAGTACAGTTTTATGGGACTGAAGGTCATTACTCTGAAGCACAGCGTTGTTCATCTGTAAAAAGGATAAACTGTCCTCTCCCAACAGAAATGGATGCATTTTTAATTTTTATTGAGAGTGTGTTCCCAAACCCAACAACATCAAAGCTAGCAATAGAGGGTTTGAACCGCCTAGGTGTGGAGACGATAGATGACCTTCCTTTTTTGAAAGAAGAAGATCTAGGTGGCTTTCTTAAAACGATTGAAGCAAGAAAGCTAATAGCCCAAATCCCAAGTAAGTTTTCAAATAAATGGTTCTTTTTACATATATAATATATATATATATTATATATATATATATATATATATATGTCTTTTTACATATATAAATTGCTTCCACTCTGCAAAACACTGCCAATGATTTGTCTGCTGAATACACTTCTGATGGATCAGGTTCACCTGCTCCTGGATGCTCAATTTCACCATCCAGCTCGTCAAGTGGAAGACGTGAGTAAAACACTGATACAGCATTAAATAATCCACAAACATCTTAGAAGAAAAGGTTCTATATAGAACCTTTAAAAGGTTCTATCAGTGCTACATATTTAGAACCCCTAAAATGTCCTATACAGAACCCTTTTTAAGGGTTTTAAGAACCCTTTAGGGTTCTTTGTAACCAGGAAAAAGGTTCATTATGGAACCTTTTGTGTTCATTCATTATCATTTGTTTTGTCCTTTCCGGATTAAATATTTCATATTATTGACCATATATCAAGACCCTAAAATGTATTTATAAATGCATGTAAATGATCACAAAATTCAAGATATGGGGTTAGAAAATGTATATATTTATATCATTGTATGTGGGTAATCATCATCACACGAAGAGTGCCATTTCAAGTTTTCTCCTTCTGATGGATCAGGTTCACCTGCTCCTGGATGCTCAATTTCACCATCCAGGTCTCCAAGTGGAAGACGTGAGTAAAACAATGATACAGCATTAAATAATCCACAAACATTTTGAAAGCAAAACATGTAATTTGTTCATTCTTGTAATTCATATACAGAGAATTTGCGAGCATGCCTTTAGCACACCTTTAGCATGTACAGTTCACAGATTCGATTTATGTATATGTACAAACCAGATTCCAAAAAAGTTGGGACACTGTTGAAATTGTGAGTAAAAAAGGAATAGAATAATTTACAAATCTCATAAACTTAAATTTTATTCACAATAGAATATAGATAACATGTCAAATGTTGAAAGTGAGATATTTTGAAATGTCATGCCAAATATTGGCTCATTTTGGATTTCATGAGAGATACACATTCCAAAAAAAGTTGGGACCGGTAGCAATAAGAGGCCGGAAAAGTTAAAGGAACAGCTGCAGGACCAATTCGCAACTTATTAGGTCAGTTGGCAACATGATTGGGTATAAAAAGAGCCTCTCAGAGTGGCTGTGTCTCTCAGAAGTCAAGATGGCCAGAGCATCACCAATTCCCCCAATGCTGCAGCGAAAATAGTGGAGCAATATCAGAAAGAAGTTTCTCAGAGAAAAATTGCAAAGAGTCTGAAGTTATCATCATCTACAGAGCATTATATTATCCAAAGATTCAGAGAATTCAGGTTCAGGCGTTTTCTCTGGGCCATGGCTCATTTAAAATGGACTAGGGCAAAGTGGAAAACTCTTCTGTGAGCAGACGAATAAAAATTTGAAGTACCAACTTGTTTTTGGAAGCTTTTTTGGAATGTGTATCTCTCATGAAATCCAAAATGAGCCAATATTTGGTATGACATTTCAAAATATCTCACTTTCAACATTTGATATGTTATCTATATTCTATTGTGAATAAAATACAAGTTTATGAGTTTTGTAAAGTATTCTCTTTCTTTTTTACTCACAATTTCTACAGTGTCCCAACTTTTTTTTAAATCGGGTTTGTATATGTATGTGTATTTGTATACAAATCTGCAGATTTATTGTACATTTATTGATTTATCGATCCTCTTAAAATTTTGACTTAGTTTAGTTTGATGGTACAGGGCTTCAAAACATTGATTTTGGAAATTGCATGCATTGTGATCCGTACATGTGCCACTGTGGTGATTACCTGGTAATCCAGGTGCATGAGAAGTGTTCATCCTGTAACCTGTGGACATTGGTTTATCTTCTAGGTGACAGTAGCTGTGAAACTTCGTTTTATGACCATGACTGGCATTATAGTTTTGATGTTCCATGGCAAAAAATGCCAGCAAGTTTTATGGTAAAGTTGCAAAATGGCGAAAGGCCAAGTTCCTCTGAGAGAAGACAGTTGGTCCGCATTGTTGCTTCTGAGATTCTGGAAGTCAGTAAATGTCCAGCAAAAAAACATGTATCAGAAATAGCCCGACAAATGGTGATTGCATACCCAAAGTCTTTCAGAGATGAGATTAATTCCCAGGTTGTAGGAAGTGGATATGATTCTCTTCTCAAACAACTGGTGTGTAGAATTGACAATGTTAAAAGAGCAAAAGCTATTAGTACACCACTTTGTGGTACTCTAGAAGTATCAACAAAGAAACGAAAATTGTTATATGGTTGTATAAATTCTGATCCACAACTGCTAGTTGGAGAAACATCTGAATTGCAGCAGGAAAAAAAAGAGAAGTTGCTAGTAATGTTTCAAAATAATGAAAGTGATGTAAAGTCAATCTATGACTTAATGACTTCTACTTACACCTCTCAAAGAAACAACATCCAATCTGGAAAGGAAACCAAAGATTTACTTGATGAGTGGCCATATCTTTTTCAGCCAGCAGGAATGAAAGCACACTTTAAAGAGCTCACTGGCATTGACATAAACAACAGCTTTGAAGAATCTGCTACCTGTAAGTTCAGAAGAATATTGGACTACTTTCAATTTCAGTGCACAGAAAGAGCAAGCAGAGCAGGGAAAATCCTCACAAAGTACAGAGCTGGAGGGGATCATGTTTGTGGGGCAGTGATGTTGCTGCTAACCCATTTTAAAAAATGACCAAGACCACTTTCTTGTGATGGTAGAAGACACCTCTGTTCCAAGTGATATATGCTCAGAACAGCTTCCAGCAACAC
The DNA here is from genome assembly GCA_036326025.1 of Chrosomus eos. Taxonomy (NCBI): domain Eukaryota; kingdom Metazoa; phylum Chordata; class Actinopteri; order Cypriniformes; family Leuciscidae; genus Chrosomus; species Chrosomus eos. The sequence continues at coordinate 109,563 of JAZAVI010000314.1, read as the reverse complement.
CATGTATAGTAGTGTGTGGTGGGTATTATTTACTATGATCTTGCAACACAATAATTCCTGGTTTTGGGTGACCAGAACTCACATTCTGTTAAATATTATGTCTTCCTGATTTTGTGTTTGTTCAAAGGAGAGAACCCACTGACAGTCAGTGTGTACATGGTAGCAGTAGACCAGATAATTGTAAATGACCATCTCTTGAGTTTTACAGAAGCCCTGTATCTGATGTTCTCTCTTTACTATATATTAAACATCAGTTACCCTGTAGAACTGGGAGCCACACTAGAATTCTTGCAAAGGTAATTCATAGACTGCATTCCTTTGGTTAAGAAGCATACAACAATTATTTAAGGATATTGTTTGTGTTGCGTTTAGGTGCATCTTTAGGATAAATCCTCTAAAAGGTACCAAGGTGGAAAAGAGAGAGAAAAAGAGAGCGTATTCTGTCAACCCCAGAGTATTGAGTCTGACGTCAAAAATTGCTGCATTTGACTGGGGAGAGTAACAGGTATAGAAGCTCTGTTGTCTTTTATAGTAGAGGTAGACTTTATCTTCTGTGTTTATCATTCATCGATGATAAAGTGCACCAAAGGACAATCATTTTCATAATTAACTCCAATAAATGTGATGTTATTGTCTGTCACCCAAACTGAGTATTTGGTTAAGGCTTGTTGCTGTTTCTGCTTTTCTTTTGGTTTGGGTTTTAATTATAACGTTTGTGTCCCCACAGATTCAGGTCTTTCAGAAGATTGACCTTTCGCTGAAGAACAAGACAGTCCGACTTCAGTTTACTACTTGTGTACTTCAGTGCAGTGCTTTGTTCCTTAAATCATTTTTATTACCTTGTGATGTGATTAGGATTTTTTTTTTTTTTTTTTTCATTGAACAAATTTGTGTTCTAAAACATGACTTTTGCTGGGAAGTGTTTTTCCATTGTTTGATTTTGAAGATTTGCTCTATAATCAGAAGCTTGATTAAAAGAAAGTTGTTTACAGCAATACTCTGGCATAATTTATTGAGTATTTTTCATTTGTTTTTTAACATTACTTCAGTTACACAGTATACAAATATGTCCCTGTACATTTGGTTTAAAAAAAATAAATTCACTAGAAAAATATTATAGCATGAAAACATGTAAGCCCGGATTTGCTAACTGTTTGTGGCAGTGCACACGTTCTGAATGTGTCAGGGTTTTCAGAAGACATTATAGAAAGGCATGTACAGTGATTATTGCATCTTTATTCGATATGCTTTTGTAGGAAATTTCCTGTACAAAAGCATCCCTCTACCCTTTTTGTGCCTGACCTGGCAGTAATGGTTACTAATTGCACTTATTTTTTATTTGGTCGTTATGGAGTTGCTGCAGTTATGATCTTGCACATTGTTACATTTCTACACTCATAGAAAACATTCAAATTCATCCTGAAGTTATCCTGAAACAATTTTAGCACATTTTAAATTGGGATGCTTGCTATTTACCTTTAATGAGATAACAATTAAAATCTGTCTTGTCCTCTCGGGTTGTATACATTAATTTGTCCTGCTAACCATAAAGATATTTTTTTCACTAATGTTTGTAACCAAACAGTTTTTTTCAACTATGCGCTTAAGTCATGACTCGTGACATAAGGAATACTGTGTCCGGGTTTAACCCTCCACTGATTTCAATGGAGGATACGATTTTTAATCAGCTATTTATGAGCACCATTTATTTATCTCACCCATTTAGGCAACACCTTTGTAAACTCCGTGTACGCTGCAGTTTCCCGGTTCTCAAAAACTTCCCCCGGCGGCGGGTGCAAGCTGGGGGGTTCAAGCTGAGGAAGTTTGAGAACCACTGGCTTATAGATTTGACTTTTTTGTGATAGATTAAGCTATTTATTTGCAATGAAAAAAGTTGAAAGTAGAAATAAAGTAGGCTACTTTATTACGAGAAGAGTGTTTATTAAAAATAAAAGATTTAGTGGGTATGCTTATGGGTCGGTGAGACTCGAACCGGCATTTCTTTGATTGCAAGCGCGACTCTCTAACCATTAGGCTACAACTGTCCTCGTACTAAAATAGTGCTCTAACAGAAATAAGAGAAAATAGATGCCTTTCGCCACTAACCACAGCGGCAAAAAAATTAAAAATATGACTTTATAAACAACAGTCCAGCGCGAGATCGCCTCTTTAACAAACAAACGAACGAAATGTATGACAAGCAGAAAACAATAGTAGGCTAAACACCGACTATAAATCAAGGAAACACCATTGTACATTGTGTCGTATCACCAATGAAGTTTAGAAAAGATGCGCAATTTGTCCTAATGTCTTCAGTGGCACAGGCACTAGTGTGGAAGCCTCGTATTTGATGCTCGTTTCAAAGTCCTTGGTTCGAATCTGTAATTTCTACATTTTGGTATCACAAATCACATCGAAACACAACAAAAATGAAGAAGGCTTTGAAGTAGTGTTTAACGAGTGCTGAATAAAACACGTTAGGCCCTTAGCCTATACCATCCTGTTAATGTAGCCTACACAATTACTGAGATGCAAACAGAATCTGCCAAAATATAGAATAGCATCTAATTACTATTTACACTTATTGCAAACTATCGCGATATTTACATTATGTAAATAGAAGCTATTTAGGCTAAATCACAACTGTTGCTTTTTGCACTTGTGCATAGTCACTGCCTAATTCAACTGAAACAAGACTATCTTGGTGTTAATGTATGCATATTTAGTGGAATTTCACCTTTCTGATGAAAATGTGATATGACTGTGAAATTCTACTGGTTTTCTCTGTAAAACTATTTTTTTTTTCAACTCTGACCAAAAATATACAGGAATGTTTTTTTAAGGACATGTCAGGATAACAATACACAACAATTACTGTTTTTTAAAGGAAATTGAAATTTTTTTGCAGTAAAAATTTTAAATTGTTAAAAAACAGGAAATATGTACATCAGATGTCAAAGTTAGTATTATTATGGAATTTCACCGGTCTGATCAAAATGCCATAATACTGTTAAATTCTACCGTTTTTTTCCTGTAAAAATACATTTATTTTTTACAGTGTACACTGAAACAATGGGTGCTTCTCAATATCCCTCCTCGCTCCTCTGTCCTCCATCCTATAACCCGGAAACTGATCGAGCTCAGCCATCTTGAAGGACATCTCAATTCTCTAATTGCACTGCGAGGAGGCGAGGATCGAGGAGTGAGGCTATGGCAAGCCATTTTAGCATTTAAAAGCTAAGTTTGACTATCCGGAATCAACATTGTAGATATCAACAACGTCTTTCTGACTAGTCGTAATTACATTTTGGATAGTCGGAATTGTCATTCAAGATATCTGTAACATAATTGTGACTAGACGAAATGACAGATAGAGATATCTGTAATTCAGTTTTGACTAGGCAAAACTGAATTACAGATATCTGCAATGACGTCATTGAAAACGTCATTCAACTCGTCACACATCTTAAATGACAATTGCAGATATCTGTAATTCAGTTTTGACTAGGCAGAATGAAAGTTAAAGATATCTGAAACGTCATTATAACTAGTGCAAATTATTGTGCATGATGTAATTTCCCCTCCCTGCCATAATCAAAAAAAAGAAGTGGGTTCATTTCCTTATTTGGAAGAAGAAAGAAGCTGCATTGGCTTTAATCAAAAAAAAAAAAAAAAAAAAAACAGAAAATGTTTCCAGCATGACACAAATTGTATTCATTAGCATTAGCCTGGGGGTCTCTCAAAAATACTGACAACATGCAATGTGCATTTGTATGTTTATGATCATGCTTAAAATTAGTAGGTTATTGTTGATGAAAGATTTATGCGTGAGAGAGATTCACACTAATTCACTTTAATAAAGATGCTTACATGCATGCAATTCTTGCCATGGAAGTGCAATAACATTAACTTCCTTAGATGAGAAAACAGTTCTTAGTTTGATTAAAAGACGATTAAAAACTCTTTCACCCTCTGACTGCTCCGACATGGTGCTAATCAGTGCTAATTAAAAGTTAACAGGTTAATTAAAAGTTAACAGTTAACAGGTGCTATGTGATTTGATGATTTGAACACGCTCTGCTCCCGCCTAAAGTGTGATGCGGGCCTAATTTGCATACAGATATCTGCAACGTCATTTCGCCTAGTCAAAACTCTAATTCAAGATATCTGTAATTACATTTTGACTAGGCAGAATGACAGTTACAGATATCTCAAATTTTAGATATCTCTAATCAAAATTCATTTCAAGATATCTATAAATTGATAATAGATATCTACAATTAAATTATGACTATCCCTAACTCCAGTTTAAGATATCTACAACGTTATTTTGACTAGTCATAATTCCAGTTACAGATATCTACAACATAATTTCGCCTAGTCAAAACTTAATTTAAGATATCTGAAAAGGAACATGTAGATATCTTGAATTGAGGTGAATTAAAGATATATTGAACTGGAGTTATGACTAGTCAGAATCAAATTGTAGATATCTGTAACTGGAATTACAGATATCTACAATTCAGTTGCAGATATCCGTAATTCACATAGTGGATATCTCCAACTGAATTGTAGATATCTGTAATGACAAACCCCATACAAATGAATGGCAAAAGTGATGTCATTTGTCCTAGGAAGATATGGCAAGCCGTTTTAACATTTAATAATTTTAACCTACTAGTCTCTATTTTCATGCTACTAGTACTTATTTTTTGTATTGATTTCATTAAGTACTAGTACTTATTCATTAGCTACTAGTGCTTATTCTTTAGGTACTAGTACTTATTCATTAGATACTAGTGCTTATTCTTTAGATACTAGTCCTTATTTATTAGATACCAATGCTTATTCATTAGTTACTAGTACTTATTCATTAGATACTAGTACTTATTCATTAGATACTAGTACCTATTAAATAGATTCTAGTGCTTATTCATTAGATACTAGTACTTATTTCAATAGTGACTAGTAACTATTCTTTTGTTACTAGTAACAAATAATTTTTTTTGCCATTGACTTCTATGGGGATCTGTCATTTAGATATCAACTATTCAGTTCTGACTAGTATGTATTCTAATTGTGACTAGTACATATATATTAGATACTAGTAGTTATTCATAAGGGACTAGTGCCTATTAAATAGATACTAGTACTTATACATTAGCTACTGGTACTTATTCAATATATACTAGTACTTATTCATTAGATACTAGTACCTATTAATTAGATACTAGTACTTATTCAATAGATACTAGTACTTATTCATTAGATACTAGTACTTATTCAATAGATACTAGTACCTATTTATTAGATACTAGTATTTATTCCAAATGCCACTAGTAAGAATTTTTATTTTACTAGTAAGATTTTTAAATGAACTATACAGTGGCCGTTCTGACTAGTCATAACATAAGACTAGTAAAAATATGGCAATCCGTTTTAACATTTAATAATTTTAACCTACTAGTCTCTATTTTCATGCTACTAGTACTTATTTTTTAGATACTAGTATCTATTCCATTAAGTACTAGTACTTATTCATTAGCGACTAGTGCTTATTATTTAGGTACTAGTGCTTATTCAATAGATACTAGTACTTATTCATTAGATACTAGTACTTATTCAACAGATACTAGTACTTATTCATTAGATACTAGTCCTTATTTATTAGATACTAGTACTTATTCATTAGATACTAGTACTTATTCATTAGATATTAGTACTTATTTATTAGATACTAGTACCTATTAAATAGATACTAGTACTTATTCATTAGATACTAGTACTTATTTCAATAGTGACTAGTAACTATTCTTTTGTTACTAGTAACAAATAATTTTTTTTGCCATTGACTTCTATGGGGATCTGTCATTTAGATATCAACTATTCAGTTCTGACTAGTATCTATTCCAATTGTGACTAGTACTTATTCATTAGATATTAGTAGTTATTCATTAGGTACTAGTGCCTATTAAATAGATACTAGTACTTATACATTAGCTACTAGTACTTATTCAATAGATACTAGTACTTATTCATTAGACTAGTACCTATTAATTAGATACTAGTACTTATTCAATAGATACTAGTACTTATTCATTAGATACTAGTACTTATTCATTAGATACCAGTACTTATTCAATAGATACTAGTACCTATTTATTAGATACTAGTATTTATTCCAAATGCCACTAGTAAGAATTTTTATTTTACTAGTAAGATTTTTAAATGAACTATACAGTGGCCGTTCTGACTAGTCATAACATAAGACTAGTAAAAAAGCAGTTGTGACTAGTAAAATAAAAATTCTTACTAGTAACATTTGGAATAAGTACTAGTATCTAATAAATAGGTACTAGTATCTATTGAATAAGTACTAGTATTTAATTAATAAGTACTAGTATCTAATGAATAAGTATTAGTATCTATTGAATAAGTACTAGTATCTAATGAATAAGTACTAGTATCTAATGATTAAGTACTAGTATCTAATGAATAAGTACTAGTATCTATTGAATGAGTACTAGTAGCTAATTGATAAGTACTAGTATCTAAATAATAGGTACTAGTATCTATTGAATAGGTACTAGTATCTAATGAATAAGTACTAGTATCTAATGAATAAGTACTAGTAACTAATGAATAAGTACTAGTATCTATTGAATAGGTACTAGTATCTAATGAATAAGTACTAGTATCTAATGAATAAGTACTAGTATCTATTGAATAGGTACTAGTATCTAATGAATAAGTACTAGTATCTAATGAATAAGTACTAGTATCTATTGAATAAGTACTAGTAGCTAATGAATAAGTACTAGTATCTAATGAATAAGTACTAGTATCTAATGAATAAGTACTAGTAACTAATGAATAAGTACTAGTATCTATTGAATAGGTACTAGTATCTAATGAATAAGTACTAGTATCTAATGAATAAGTACTAGTATCTATTGAATAAGTACTAGTAGCTAATGAATAAGTACTAGTATCTAATGAATAAGTACTAGTATCTAATGAATAAGTACTAGTAACTAATGAATAAGTACTAGTATCTATTGAATAGGTACTAGTATCTAATGAATAAGTACTAGTATCTAATGAATAAGTACTAGTATCTATTGAATAGGTACTAGTATCTAATGAATAAGTACTAGTATCTAATGAATAAGTACTAGTATCTATTGAATAAGTACTAGTAGCTAATGAATAAGTACTAGTATCTAATGAATAAGTACTAGTATCTAATGAATAAGTACTAGTCACAATTGGAATAGATACTAGTCAGAACTGAATAGTTGATATCTAAATGACAGATCCCCATAGAAGTCAATGGCAAAAAAAAAAAAAAAATGTTACTAGTAACAAAAGAATAGTTACTAGTCACTATTGAAATAAGAACTAGTATCTAATGAATCAGTACTAGTATCTATTTAATAGGTACTAGTATCTAATGAATAAGTACTGGTATCTATTTAATAGGTACTAGTATCTAATGAATAAGTACTAGTATCTAATGAATAAGTACTAGTATCTATTGAATAAGTACTAGTATCTATTGAATAAGTACTAGTATCTATTGAATAAGTACTAGTATCTAATTAATAGGTACTAGTATCTAATGAATAAGTACTAGTATATATTGAATAAGTACTAGTAGCTAATGAATAAGTACTAGTATCTAAAAAATAAGTACTAGTATCTAATGAATAAGTACTAGTATCTAATGAATAAGTACTAGTATCTATTTAATAGGTACTAGTATCAAATGAATAAGTACTAGTATCTAATGAATAAGTACTAGTAACTAATGAATAAGTACTAGTATCTATTGAATAAGTACTAGTAGCTAATGAATAAGTACTAGTATCTAAAAAATAAGTACTAGTATCTAATGAATAAGTACTAGTATCTAATGAATAAGAACTAGTATCTAATGAATAAGTACTAGTCACAATTGGAATAGATACTAGTCAGAACTGAATAGTTGATATCTAAATGACAGATCCCCATAGAAGTCAATAGCAAAAAAAAATAGTTGTTACTAGTAACAAAATAATAGTTACTAGTGACTATCGAAATAAGTACTAGTATCTAATGAATAAGTACTAGTATCTATTTAATAGGTACTAGTATCTAATGGATAAGTACTAGTATCTATTTAATAGGTACTAGTATCTAATGAATAAGTACTAGTATCTAATGAATAAGTACTAGTATCTATTGAACACGTTCTAGTATCTATTGAATAAGTACTAGTAGCTAATGAATAAGAACTAGTATCTATTTAATAGGTACTAGTAACTAATGAATAAGTACTAGTATCTATTTAATAGGTACTAGTATCTAATGAATAAGTACTAGTATCTAATGAATAAGTACTAGTATCTATTGAATGAGTACTAGTACCTATTGAATAAGTACTAGTATCTAATGAATAAGAACTAGTATCTATTTAATATGTAGTAGTATCTAAAGAAAAAGCACTAGTAGCTAATGAATAAGTACTAGTATCTATTGAATAAGTACTAGTATCTAATAAATAAGGACTAGTATTTAATGAATAAGTACTAGTATCTGTTGAATAAGTACTAGTATCTAATGAATAAGTACTAGTATCTAATAAATAAGGACTAGTGTCACAGGTCGGGGGGGCCAAGCCAGACTGCACCCACCCCTCGAACCCAGGACCACCTCGAGGAGCGTACCAGAGACCAAACAGACAAGGAGAATTTCTAAAAAGTAACAATCTTTATTGAGTAAAAGCAAAAGTTAAAAAGTCTTAATACGAGCTTCGTCTCTCTGTCCAGGGAGGAGGGAACCAAGGGGTTCACCGCAGGAGCCCGGGTTCCTGGCAGCCACAGAGGAGAGGGGAGTCGAACGCCCGTCTGGCGTGCAGGTACGTAATGCGGTAAGGAGGCTCTCTTCGACGTAATACAGGCGGACGACGATCCGGGCAGGCCAGAGCCGGGACCACGGACCAGAAGGGGGCTCTCTCCACAGGACAGGTGGGTAGCAGGTAAGTGTTTCCCAAGCATCCGCTATTCGGCAGAGGATCGGCACAGGGGGCGACGGAATCCAGGAGAGGGACTCGCTGCCGGTCAGGTAAGTAGTAGAGTAGGCAAGTCTCCTCCGTGACGTTATTGCGCAGCAGGTAAAGGGTCTTCCGGGTGCCTCTCCGCCCTTGACGGCTCCAGCCAGAGACCAGGATATCCTCTAATTCGAGACAGACGTAATGTGGTAAGGAGGTTCTCTTCGACGTAATACAGGCGGACGACGGTTCGGGCACGCCAGAGCCGGGACCACAGACCAGAAGGGGGCTCTCTCCACAGGACAGGTGGGTAGCAGGTAAGTAGTAGGGTAAGCAAGTCTCCTCCGTGACGTTACTGCACAGCAGGTGAAGGGTCTTCCGGGTGCCTCTCCGCCCTTGACGGCTCCAGCCAGAGACAAGGATATCCTCTAATTTGAGACAGAGACAAGTTGGCAGGTTCAATTCTATTTCAGTGAAATAGGGACTCACGGCTGGGGCGGGTGGTTCTGAACCAGCGGTGTAGTTGCGGTGATGTTTTTCTCCTCTGGGACGACAGCACCCAAGACGGCCAAGGCGGACGAATCTTCTATTTAAATAGACAAAGCCTTTGATGCAAGAATGAACATAATCCCTTCATAACGTGGAGGATCGGCTTACGGCTGGACTGGGCGGTTCCCACGGCAACACAGACTGGGGTGTGTCTCTCCTCCGATCAGGCAGTACACAAGACGGCGGTGGCAGAGGAACGTTCTATTTGGATAAACAGGACAAGTTAAACAAGACAATCACACTCCTCTCTTTATCATGGGACCTGGTGGCCGAAGTGGAACATACACATCCAACCTGAGGGCTCGTTCTGCGAACACCGGTGAGAATGTGAACTGGAGGGCACTGGCGGTTAAATAACATGAATATCCACACACTGCAACTTCACGTCAAGCCCGATACTGTGTAACACTTCAATTCAGATACCGCAATCCACTCTCAAATATTAGTGCAATAAGGCCAGCACTCACCCAGCGTTCAATCTCTCCGCTGTTCCGCCGTATCAGAAGCGGATGAGATGCAGAGAATTTCACATCGCCTGGGACACAGCGTAGTCAACACTCTTTCACACTCCGAAGAAGATATCAGGGTTTCAAGATGAATCAGTGCACACTCTTAGTGGTAATTGTATTTGTGGTCAACACACTTCTCAATTCCTCATCCAATCCAGTGTAAGACATGCATGCACACGGATACAGTGTTTCCTTACTTATCTTTCTCTCTCTCAAATGATGGCATCCTCCAATCCCGACTCGATCTCCACAAGGCACTCACTTCACATCCAATTCCCGTTCCAGCTTGCACTTCCCCAATCACCGTTGCACCCCTTTACAGACAGATCCTCACAGCCGCTCCAAAAGATCCCAGCAAATCCAAACCACTGCCAAAGTAATCGACTTTCTCCCGGGAGAGTACCACCCTCGAATGCCTTTTCCTTCTCCTTTTAACTGCTTCTCAAAGCCGTGTTTCCCAATCACACATCCCCACACCAAACACCCGCACCTGGTACCGCTTAGCTAATCAGCTGCCGCTGTCATGGCAACTGACAACAAGCAAACCAGCGCGGTGTGTCAGTGAAATCGTCCCGGGGGGAACGCACTCCTGGCGGAAATTAGTTCCGCTGGATTTGTCACCAAGTGACACTAGTATCTAATGAATAAGTACTAGTATCTAAAGAAACGGCACTAGTATCTAATGAATAAGTACTAGTATCTATTGAATAAGCACTAGTACCTAAATAATAAGCACTAGTCGCTAATGAATAAGTACTAGTACTTAATGGAATAGATACTAGTATCTAAAAAATAAGTACTAGTAGCATGAAAATAGAGACTAGTAGGTTAAAATGATTAAATGTTTAAACGGCTTGCCATAATAAAGAATGTCTTTGTGGATATCTGAAATGACAATTATGGATAGGAAGAATGTAGTTGCGGATATCTGAAACGTTCTTTTTGACTAGGCAAAACTGAATTACAGATATCTGCAACACATATCCAGTCTAGCTTTTAAATGCTAAAATGGCTTGCCATAGGAGGCTTCCAGAGGAGCTATGAGCGAGGATACACAGGTGTATCCTATGCGGAAGTGTTTTAACGACTAAACGTGACGCACGCATCAATTCTCCTCCCCCTTCACATCTGTCACAATCATTTGAATTTATACTTTACTTTTGCAGTTTACATAAACCACACATCTCACATATTTCAATAGGGTAGCTTGCTTTATTGTTATTTATTATGAATTTCTTAGTTAAACTTCAACAACATAAGGGCAGATCCTTTGAGCGCAGCTGATGACGCTGTGAAGTGACGCTCGAGTGATCAAGTATTCCAATGTTTTCAAAAAGCTTTAATTCGATTCCTCCGTCCTCCTTTTCTTTCCTTGCAGCCTTCCCTCGTGTCCTACAGGGGGTGGAGCTGAGACGCGAGGAAAGGAAATGAGGATGCACAAATACTTCACGCTTAGCCTGCTAAATGCACATACCTAAATTGTGACAATTATTAACATTTACTCAGCGCATGTTCCTTACAGTATTAAATGCATATAATCATTCAAAAATAATACAACTCTCTTTCTTACCTGTAAAAGGGGTAATAGAAAGTACGACACGGACACGATGTAGCTTCAGTCAAGTCCAATGTTGTAATGGACGAACGCAAGCGCCACGTTCCGTACACAGGCTGAACGAGGCATTAGCAATCGTTAACAGAGCCTCTTCTTCTTCTGTGACTTTTATTGGCAGTTTGCAATCTATGTGCATTACCACCATCTACTGGAATAAGGTGTGATCACATTGGGACGTGAAAAACCCCCCAGAGAATTAGAGCCCAAGCTTCAGCTGGCGCTACGTGTTTAGCTCCTCCAGCTTCAACCTCCATAGAAAATAAAATAAACAATAAGAGTAAAGTCTTCTTGCTAACTGTGTGTGTTTTTTTTAAAGAAATTATATCACTGCTTTTATTTTAGAGTGTGTTCCTGGTAGTTTCAACAGGTTGCTTAAATTAACAGACTTCTTTGTTACCCTCTTATTTTTTGTCTCTCTTCAAGGTACTGTCTACATGTCAAAAGTACATGCTTCACAGTTTCAGTTTCTGTACAATATGGCCACATTCCTGTCTCGTGTTTCCCTATTATAGGCTATAGGTTGCTGTTCAGTCCTGTATGTCCTAGCCTTAGCCTATAGTGAACCAGGTTTCCTCCTATCGTGATAATGAACTCATTTTTTTAACTGTTACATTTTCTTGAATACTATATAAATACCTTTTTCCCCCTTATCCCATTTATCTGGCCAGAGTTTATGAATACCATCTTTAATTATTGTTTTAATTTCTGATTTGCTGAGTGGAACCTGTATTTCGCAACATGACATCATGACTTTTGCGTAAACATACACGCCACTTTAAAGTCAAGTGGCGTGTTATTTATACGCATTTTGAGCTATCCGCGTGTATGCGTGTATATCTACGCCGTTATGTCCGAGTGATTCCGCGTGTATGTACACGCCGTTAAATATCCGACCGAAATAAAGCCAAATTTTGATATACATCTAGGGAGCGATATTTTTCTTACTAGGATGGTAGGGAAAGACTCATAAATGGTATTAACCAGTGACGGGTAGGTTTAGGGACAGGGTTGGGGTAGGTCATATATTTATATATACAGTAATGTAACGTTAAGTCAACGGCGTTCATAAACACGCTGAAAAGCGATTATGCGTGTTGATAGCACGCCAAAAATAGAAATACGAATTGGCGTGTCATACATACGCAGTTTCATGAGATCAGTCTGGTATTTCTACTTGTTCTGCTTTAAGTGCTTCTTTTGCCAAATCGTCTGCCTTCTCATTCCCCTCATACCTGTGTGCGCTGGAACCCAAGTGACCTGTATTATTAGCTTCTGTTGCGTTATTCTGAATATCATCTGATGAACTTCGTCTAAAAGATCCTGTCTGCACTCAGCTTTCCCAGTCTGGATGCTAGTTAAGGAGGACATAGAGTCTGAACAAATAACCGATTTATGTGGCTTCACTTCTTCTACCCACTGTAGTGCCATTATGATGGCCGTCATTTCTGCAGAGAAGATTGAGAGGTGGTTTGAGGTTATTTGTTCTATTATAACTTTATATTAGGAATGTATACAGTCACCCCCGTTTTACCTGCTGGTTCTTTGGATGCATCTGTAAATATTTGTACTGTATCATTATATCTTACTACTATCTTTATATCTATACTTCTATATTACTTCTATATACCATCACAGCGAGCCACAAAATCACTCTCCAGAACATTCTCATTTTCTCATCTCTTCCGGGAGCACTTAACATAAAAAAAATAAATACTTTTTTTTTTTTAAAAAACCCATTCCTTTAAATCCTCGCTTGCCTGGCTTATGCTACTCTGAGCTATGTCTGAACTATTTTGAGCACTTCTTGCATTGTTTTTGCCTCTTCACGATGACTCGCTTGGTTTAGTCCTCAGTTGTAAGTCGCTTTGGATAAAAGCGTCTGATAAATGACTAAATGTAAATGTATATACTGTTGTACACTTTGATACAATCCCGTCTTAACTATGTTTTTAGTTTCTATTTTAACTACAGGATAGCAGAAAAACCAAGGTGGAGTTATGCTCAAGTTAACAGTTTTGCTGCAGGATATAATACTGATTCCCATTTCATCTCTTTTTTACTACTCCATCCAAAACTATTTTCCACAATGCGGCCATATTCCCAGCATTCCTCTAACACCAATTTTGTAGGATGTATATTCTCATGCCCTTGTAAGTTTACCCAATATGCTAGAGATAGCTTTAACCTCGTAAGATCTAAAGGCATGTCCTCTACTTCCACCTCCAGCGCTGGGATAGGTGATGTTCAGAAAGCTCCACTACACAGCCGGAGAGCTTCAGCCTGCAGCCTGTCTAATTCAGCTGCTGTTTTATATACTGTACATCCATAATCAAACACTGATCGGATTATTGCTATATAAATTATTTTCAAAGAAGAGCCTGATGCCCCCCAATTATACCCTGATAGACACTTTTAAAGATGAATTTCTTTCTTACATTTTTCCACCATTTTCTGTACATGATTTTAAAAAGTTAGTTTACTATCAAACCACACACCAAGATATCTTAATTAATTAACCCTATTTGAGAGCTTGTCCATATATCTTCTCTCCAAAGATCTATTGTTGGTTTTACCCTTTTCTTAGAAAAACAGATGAATTGTGTTTTTTCCACTGAGAGGTGGAACCCCCATTCAAATTAACATTTTCCAACCGGACTAATTGCTGTTTGCATCCTTTGCTGTAAATGATCTATATTACGGCCCCTCACCCACAATGCTCCGTCATCTGCTTATAATGCCCTGTTTATCCTTTGATTCACTCCATCAAACACATCATTAATCCTTATATTAAAAAGAATTGGACTGCATACACTACCTTGTGGGGTGACATTATCTATTGTGTACTCGATAACTCTGATCCTATCCTTACCTCTATGGTTCTATCCTTTACAAAATCTTTAATCCAGTTAAACATTTTACCACCTATTTCCATTTTATTCAACTTAATTAAAAGTCCTTCTTTCCACAGCATGTCATAAGCCTTCTCTATATAAAAAATATTGCCAAAACAGACTCTTTGTTAACTTGTGCTTTACGTATCTCATTCTCTAGGCAGACTACAGGATCCATATATGTTCTTCCAGTACGAAAACCACTCTGGTATGGTGTGATCAGCCCTCTGCTTTCTAATGTGTACCCTAACCTTTTAGTAATCATCCTCTCCATGAGTTTACATAAATTAGACGTTAACGCTATTGGTCTGTAGCTTTTGACATTTGTTTTATCCTTTCCTGGTTTCCCTATTGGGACTATTACTGAATGTTTCCACCCAGTGGGCAATTTCCCTCACTCCCAAATTTTATTATATAAAACCAGTATTACAGTTTTTGCCACATCAGATATGTCTTCAATCATTTTATAGCATATCCCATCTCTCCCTGGTGAGGTATTTTCTTCTCACAGGTCAGAAACATGTTTCTAAACACATTTCATTTCTCATCTTTACTGAGGTAAGACTGAGAAACTGGAAGAAATGGAAGAGAGGGATATACTCTCTGAGAAAACAAAGGAAATTAGCATTTGAACTCTTGCTATATTAACATCTCCATTCGAGACACGAACACACTTGAGTTGATCACCTCCCAATTTACACATCATTCCCTTCACCCAAACATCTGTAGCAAATCAGCTCTATGAAATATTAATAATCAATAATAACTGGTTATAATTGATTATGAATATTTGGATCAGTTAATATAATTAACTTAATGTAGTAAAATTATATTTTACTTCAACCTGCCTGTTCGTAGGGTATACGATCATAAGGTAAACTTCATAGGCAAGCAGAGAATCAGAACCAAATGCATATTGTGCACAAGTTTTATTAACAAAAACACGAAAACATAACTAACATACAAACAATTACACATTCATTCATGCATTCAAATGGAGATGGTGAAAGTGACAGAATGAAACCGGAGGTGGGAAATGGAACTATGGAAAAGATCCATTTAACTATGAAAAGAACCATCACTTTATCATTTTCAATCAGTGGTGGACGAAGTACACATACCATGTACTTGAGTTAAAACCTGCCCCTTTTGTCTCAAAGGCCCCATTTACACTGCATGGTTCAAGTGACCCAAATCCGATTTTTTCCTCTCATGTGGCACAGATCGGATATAACCCATGAACGTGTAAGCAGGAAAAAAACGCATGGATTCCGATTTTCTCAGATCGGATTCAGGCCTCACTCATATGTCGTAATAAATCGGATATGAATCGGATACGTGCATTTGCGTGTGCCATAGACCTACCTACCGACCCTATTTTTTTTTTTTTTTTTCGCTGTTAATGCAAACCAAAATATTTTTAAGGATGGCCTAATTTTGCTGAGATATTATTCACCGTGTTGACTAACTTTACTTCAGTTATTTCTTCAGAGGTAAAATGTACTATTTTTGTCGTTGTACTTTTATTATTTGCATTTTAAAATTGTATTCTCACCGTCGATTTTCGTATAACGTTATATGAGAAAAAAAACTCAAGTGTCATCATCCATATTAAATAATTCCTGTGAAATTAAATTCAACACACATGGCACGAAAAGATCATTTCTGAGAGACTGTAACTTTACTTAGTAAAATGGACTATTATTCCGACTTTGTATTTTTATTATTTGCATTTTAAAAATGTGTTTATTCTCTCCGTCCATGTTCGTATAGCTAGGCTATCTGAAAAATCCCATACGGAAATGTAATATATGTACACATATGAAATTTACATATATTAAATAATCCACATAGTAAGTGAAAACATATATGTACATACTGTATATATCTGCCCATATATAAAACCTATTAGAAAATGGAACAATTTCATATATGGACATATAAAACTAGCCCATATATTTTATGTATGTATAATAGTGTTTTTTTATATATATGTCACATATATAATTATAAATATACATGACATATATTTCTTTGTATATATGTTCAATATACAACTACACATATATGCATAGCATATTGCTTACATATATGTGACATATATATGTCCCTTATATATGTTTTTATATAGTCTTAGTATATATTTTACATTTAAAATTAAATATATATATAAAATATATGTTTGATAAATGTATATGGAATATATAAATGGCATATATAAAACATATATGTTATATTCTTATATTATGTATATTAATTGCAAAATATTTTAAATTAATGTATGATGTAAACTAAACAAATGTAAAAAACATGCTTTCGTTAATTTCGTACATATTTATAAATATAGGGTATGGATGTGTACTTACACACTTG
Organism: Chrosomus eos; assembly: GCA_036326025.1. Lineage (NCBI taxonomy): Eukaryota > Metazoa > Chordata > Actinopteri > Cypriniformes > Leuciscidae > Chrosomus > Chrosomus eos. Next base: position 92,595 of record JAZAVI010000314.1, on the reverse strand, counting down.
CAATGCAATGAACATGGCATGCCTAAGCCTTAAATGTTAAACAGTGCAGTTAGCAAAAAAAAAGTAATACAGTAAAACAGTTAAAACATAAACATTTTATTAAAAGAAATTTATTTCAAAATTTGAAAACTACTGAACACTCAACACACAACTGTATTATACAAATACAATATTAGAACAAAACATAAAACAAGACAAGAACAGTAACAGGAAAATCAACCAACAGGTACGATACAGCCTGTTAATTTTTAATTTTGAGCCTTTTTGGATGACCGCAGATCAGTGACCTTCTGATTAATTGCCACCCCTAGTTGGCCCCTGGTGGTTCCTGGGAATTTCTGGATCACTGCATCTATATAAAAGACAAAGAAAAGCATTTTAGTTTTATAACATTTATCTAAAGACAGACAAATTATAATCACCCAAAACACTAAATTAACACAGTGCATACATTGTTTGGTAGATAACAAAAACAAACTTAATGTTACTGAAATTTACAGTAGCACCTCATTGCAGTACATGAGATTCAGATTTAAGGGGTGGAGATGGGTAGGATTAGGGGTGGGTTTAGGGATCAGGGGGCAGAGATGGGTAGGATTAGGTATATGTAAGGGTTAGGGTTAGGATTTAGGGTTCTGCAGTGAGGACCATCTCAAAATTTAAGCATTATTCAGAACCCAGTGTAAGTGTCATCACATGGAAACAAAAAGCTGCAACTGATAAATTCTGATGGTTTTACACAATTCAAGCCAAATTAACCAAGTAATATACATACTCATTATCACATCAATTTTTATTCTGTCCAATGGCTCTTTTGTTTCCCCAGGGCTGGCATTTTTGGACTTGCCACCTAAGAAAGAGCAACATAATAGAGATTAGAACAAAATCAGAATTAACTCCACTCCCATCTACTCAACCATACATTACATTTTTCATTCTGCTTCAGTAAAATGGGGATAATGTAAATAGTCCAACTCAAATTATTTATAAAGCATCATATTTCAATGTAAATGAGTGTACATAAATCTGTAAATATGCAAGAATTACTATAATAGAGCAGTTTTTATTTTTTGACTTTGACCCCTTATCCAAAGACTTCAGATATGATGTTCAATCTACATAATTACCAAAAAATTATAATAATTATACAGACACTTGGACACACTATGACCAATTACGTACCTCTGAGATTGCTCTTAAGTAGTGTCTCAATATCAAAAACTCCAATGAGAAGCATCCGTGCCATGGTAGTCGGGCTGTTTGCTTGGTTAGCTGACCACAACACATTTTTTGGAGCATAAACTCCTGAGCCCGGGTGAATTTCAAGCTGTGGGGAGAGGACAGACATGCATTAATATTAGATATATTACAAAATAATACATTGCTTTAACAAAAAGTTTTTAGGGGGCCTGATACAATGTAGCTTTGCATCACATACATTCTATAGGTGGTGTAACAATGCATTGATGCAATGTGCAAAAAAATATATATTTATAGATTAAATAATACATCTTTGTTTTTAATAAGTCTTTACTGCCGTACCTTGCTGTTATAGCTGTTATTACAGTAGTGGTTTGAAAAACAGCATACTCACAGTTTCCTGTATACTGGAATGTGATACCAGTTGCTCCAGTGGGCTCTGCTCTTTTGTGTCAAGCCATTTCTCCAGCTTGCCCATCGTACAAAGGAGTTTTGGCATTTCTAGGAAGCAAAACAAAACAGTAAAGAAAAAAGAGATTTTCAGTAGAGCAAACTTGTATGGATTACTAAAAGATAATATTTATCATCAACTAGTTTATAAAATATTTAGATTTTTCTTAATTAACACTTACGACTGACAACATTTGTTTTTAGCTCCTCTAATTCCAATTTGAGGGCTTCATTTTCTGCCTTTAATTGTTTTATTATGTCTGGCAAAGGAGGATCACGATGATGAGGCAGGTGAAGTTGGAGCTGAGGGTGGTGCAGGTGGAGAGGTAGGAACAGGTGGTGCAGATGAAGGAGAGGCAGAAGATGGTGAGGTAGGTGAAGATGGAGCAACTGACGTTGTAGCAGAAGGGAATTGAGGTCCATGGTGTAATTTGATTTTCTCCAAAATCTCCCTGTCCAAATTTACATCACTAGTTTGCCTCTATAAAACATGACAAAAATATCAGTACAAAACATTAAAAAAGAGCTGAAAAAATAAAATAATGATATCACACTCTCTCTTAATTGCCTACATTACAAAGATAGATCAGCTGCTCTTCATAAACAAGAACAAGAATAAGAACCACTACATAATAAGATGCCTCTACAGACAAGAACCATGTGACATCACTCCTCGGGCCTCTTTTCCAAATTAACAGGGGCAGAGTACGTACTACAGTTTGCGGAATTTCAAGCTGTATAATTATTCACCTTTATTTGAGGAATTTACCCTGCTAAGCAACGCCCAAAACCACCACAGGGCAATGTAATAGACGTGCCAGGCGCGAAAGCTTGAAGTAACTATGGAGGGCGGGGCTTAGTGACTTAGTCAATTACAGACTGAACCAGACAGCATACAGGGAATAAGACTAGCAGCTTCAGCCATATTTGTTGAATGATGAGATTTCTGTAACACTTTAGGTTACGGCCCGGAAAATACAAAGTAATTAAAACGAATTTACAGTATAACTTTCAACTGTAATTACAGTGTACCTCTATAAAGTATGCACATGTAAGTATAGGTAAACAATATGTAAAGTTGTAGGAATAAAGTAGGGATGTGGATATGGAACATTCCATATTCAATCTGTAATTATTATTCGAAATATGAAATTTCTCTTTAATTTTTCCCCCCACAATTATAATTTAATGCAATGGGTGGTGCTGGTGTTTAACAAGTGGATTGTATTTGATCACGTAATGTTGTCGTCTGCATTGCGAAGTTTGGAATTACTTAGATGAAAATGATATTTAAAAATGGAATTACTTTTAATCAATTATTAATTAAACTGAGCTATATATTACCACCACAATGAGAAATCACATAAAATCCAAACAGCAGTCGACTGAGGAAGCAGCTGTCCATCACTGCATTCACAAAGCACACGGTAAGTGCAGAGGAACCCAGAGTGATCCGAGATGATAACTTATCAGATAGCAAAATGATTTTGAGACATATGCTTCCTTTAATTTTGATTGAGGGAGACAGGTTTAAGAACAGAAAAAGCAAGTGCTATTAGTAACTTCCCTTTGCACATTCTGTCTCTGCAACATCTGTCAGCGCAGCGATCACCCAAACATGTGGATATTATTATTTTTCTCAACATGAACGTGAAACAATATAAAGACGATAATGCTGACTCGAGTGTATGTACGTTCTGAACAATAACTGTGCAGTCTACTTTATTAGTGGGGGTTTTTTCCGTTCGCGCTGATTTAGCTTAAATGCTTTTGTTCTTTATATTTTTTTGTTTACACATTGTTAAATGTTTTCAACTAAAAGAAAACCTTAGGTTAAAAACCTTAAGCTTATAAGCTTGTTTAGAAATGGTGAAAAAAAAAAACGTAAATAACTTCTCATTAAATGACATTAACATAAACAAATATTAGATTTTTATGAAGCAGAATATTCGAATATAATATTTTTTAAAAATGCCCATCCTTAGAATAAAGGGGTAACAACCAGGAACTAATTATTTAGTGTAAGTATTTTAGAATTAAAGGGAACTTTTACTAGTATGATAGACAACAATCTAACGTTTGAGAGGCAGAACCTTCACTGGACCTTTTTTGTATTAATGGTGTAAAAACACAGAAAGGCTTTTGTTTTTTAAATTATGGGTTATTATAAGTATATAGCTATACGTATATAGGCAAAGCAACATAAACAACTCTGACAGACTGCTTGTACTTGGCTGTGAAAAAGGACTAATCCTGTCAAGATCTAGGGAAAAGTTTAGATTATTAGGTACTCCTAACTTTGGATGATTCATTTTAAAGGTTCTCTAAGCGATCCTGGGTGACGTCACTTCTTGTTGACGTTCGAACTATTGTCAAACAAAACGGAGGCTAGCTAGACCCTCCCTCCTCCTCATCCGCGCACTAACCCCTCAAACCCACCCCCAAACACTTCTTGTCGGTTATTGGCTGGAACAGTTTGTTATGTTTCGTAGAGCGGGTCGCTAGAGTTTGTTTTTGTAGCCGTTTGTGGAGCCTGGGGTGTCCGCAGAGACCGCGTTTGTTTACAGTGTGTTCAGGGGACAGGCAGCCAGCGGATAGTGAGGAGATGTTTGCTGTATGTGACAAAAAATGTTTTGGCCTTAAAAACGCGTGACATCGCTTAGAGCACCTTACATTTAATTTCTAAATGTAGTAATTCAGTTGCAAAGTTATAAGTAATAATGATACATTTTTACATTTGCAATGCAGATGCTAGTTGTGGGACTCAGTAAAAAAATATATCTTGTTACCGTACGTACCCGCATACTCACCTGTCTGCTTCGCCGTGAAACTTCCTCTGCTGTAAATTCTGTGTCTGTGACTCCACCAGAGAAGAGGTGTACGTACCCGCATACTCACCTGTCTGCTCTGCAGTGAAACCTCCTCTGCTATAAACTCCGTGTCTGTGACTTCGCCAGAGAAGAGGCGTACGTACCCGCATACTCATTCTGTCTGCTCTGCAGTAAAACCTCCTCTGCTATAAACTCCGTGTCTGTGACTTCGCCAGAGAAGAGGCGTACGTACCCGCATACTCACCTGTCTGCTCGCAGTAAAACCTCCTCTGCTGTAAACTCTGTGTCCGTGACTCCACTAGAGAAGAGACGTACGGACCCGCATACTCACCAGTCTGCTTGTGGTGGAGTTCCCAGCCTCAAACCTCCAGTCCGAGGTTCGACCAGGTTCCCGACCACCAGCTTGCACTCCTAACCGATTCTTTTAACTTTTAATAAAAACTTGATTTTAATTGACCCCCATTTGTCTGTCCTCCTTGCTCTGTCCTCCGTCCGACTCCCCAAGGGTGGTCCGGGTCTCAGGGGCGGGTGTAGGTCCGGTTGGCCCGCCCCGACCTGTGACATAAACTTGGCGCAGTCGGCAGGGTTCCACCTCGGGTTGAGTGGACGGGGGCGGAGTAATGGCAGACGAAGAGGTACCAGTGGGTCATCCCAATGTCATGCCCATCTTCATGGGAGCCCCGTGGGCTCAAAAGTATGGGGGACCAGGGTCTGAACTTAGTCTATCGGCATGGAAGACTCAAGTGGAGTACTTGGCAGGCCTTCAAGGGTTAAACGCTGCACAACGGACCCAGTTTATTCTAAATTCGCTGGACGGCGAAGCAAGGAGAGAGGTACAAGCGGCGCCAGAAGCAACTCGAGCCACAGCCCAGGCTATCCTTGACTTCCTAACGGGTCTGTACGGCGACTCCACTCCTGCGGCTGTCCTTCGGACGCAATTCTTCAATTGTAGACAGGGAACTCGACAGACTATACGTGCTTTTGCCCTGCAATTGCGAGAACACTTGTCCCGGCTGGAGAGGAGGCAGGACCATGGGCTTGGAGAAGGGGAGGCTCTCTTAAAGGACCAGTTTCTTCTGGGGTTGCGGGATGGACCAATACGTCAGAGCCTTCGGATACAACTTCGCCGCAATTCAGCTCTGACGTTTGATGAGCTACGTCGGGAAGCTCTGGCCCTTGAACAGGATTATGCTGACTCCTCGGACCCCTCACACTGTATGGCCACCAGTGCTGCCAGTTGTCCTCCACCTCCTGCCCCACCCGACTGGAAACAGGCCCTAAGAGAAGAATTGAGGAGAGACGTCCGTGAACAGATGGCAGAACTGTCTAAGACGTTCTTAGAGGAATTACGCCGAGAACATTTCCGACCCTTGCCACCTACACGAGAACGAGCCTCCTCCGAAGGTAGTCGACTCCCAGAGCAACGTCCGCCCCGGTCCTCCGCCCCCCGGTTTCAGTGGGACGAACAAGGTCGTCCCATTTGCAATGGCTGTGGCGAACCAGGTCATTACGTCCGGCAATGCAGGGCACGCCGGGGATCGCAGGGGGGTTTTTAGAGTCTCCGGCCACTGTGGGTCAAGTGGTCGGGACCCCCCTAATTGACCCCTCTCCATTGGCAGCCAGGAATTGTCTAGTCGGGCGTTGCCCTCTTGTGGTGGCTCAAGTCAATGGGACCGAAATCCAATGTCTCCTGGATACCGGGTCCCAGGTCACCTTGTTCTCCGAAAGCCTGTCTCGGGAGTTATTCGGGGTCCAGGGACATTCGGCCACAGATGTCCCCTGGTTAACCCTGCGTGGGGCAAATGGCCTGGAGATTCCGTATGTGGGCTATCTGGTCACGGACCTGGAGGTCCAGGGGACCCTTGTGCCTCAGAAGGGGGTTGTGATTGTACAGGATACATGTCTGGGAGCTCACCGTGCCCTACTGGGAATGAACGTCATCATGGAATGCTGGGAGGAGTTGTTTAAAGCGAGACCCATGCCGTCGGCCTCGAGAGGGGAAAAACAGGAATGGGATCGGATCAGGGCCGATTGTCGCCGAGTCCGCATGGCCGATGCCCAGCGGGATCGAGAGAGCGTGGGAAGAGTGGGGTGTCGCTACGCACTGTCGGTCCCGGCTCAGAGCGAGGCCATTATCTGGGCCCGTATCCCTGGTCAGCTTCATGGGTCCTCGGAGTGGGTCCTGGTTGAGCCTCATTCTGACTGTCAGACCGTGGAGGTGGCCCGGGGATTGGCGTCCGTTCACCGGGGTCGGGTTGCCGTAAGACTAAGAAACACCAATCCCTATGCTGTGGCCCTTCATCGCCACCAACGTCTAGCGCGAGTCACCCCGGTGAGCCCCGAGCAGGTCCATGAGGAAGGAGAGTTTCAGTTCTGTCAGGTGGGCCCGACGGTGGTGGAGGTGGCCTTGACGCAGGCTGAGACTCCTGCAGGCGGACAGGAAGAAACATTTCCGGCCCACCTGGCGGGAGAGTCCTTACGAGGCGACGGGCTGGAAGAAGGGCAGGCAAAGCAACTCCGGGACTTCCTGGTGAGATGGAAGCATCTTTTCTCTGCACATGATGAGGACTATGGGCGGACAGACATTGTAAAGCATCGGATTCCCACTGGGGATGCGCCTCCGAGCCGGGAACGCTACCGCCCCGTACCTCCGACTCTGTATGCTGAGGTTCGTACCCTCCTTCGAGGGATGCTGGAAAAGGGAGTTATTCGGGAGAGCAGCAGCCCATGGGCAGCACCGATAGTCCTCGTTCGCAAGAAGACTGGGGCGTGGCGATTCTGCGTCGATTATCGGAGGCTGAACCAAGTTACCAAACGAGACGCCTTCCCTCTGCCGCGGGTCGAGGACTCCTTGACTAGTCTTACTCGGGCCGCCTGGTATTCCACCCTAGATCTGGCTAGTGGTTACTGGCAAGTCCAAGTGGAGGAAGGAGACCGGGAGAAGACCGCCTTTACCACCCCTTTTGGCCTCTTTGAGTGGGAACGTATGCCGTTTGGGTTGTGTAACGCTCCCGCGACCTTCCAACGTCTCATGCAGCGCTGCTTGGGAGCCCAGCTTATGGACACCACGCTTGTCTATTTAGACGACGTTATTGTATACTCTCCCGACTTCGAGTCTCACCTTCAACACCTGGAGCAAGTCTTCCGATCCCTAGAACGTTATGGACTAAAGCTACAGCCAGATAAGTGCCAGTTGCTCAAGAAGGAGGTAAAATTCCTGGGCCATCGAGTCAGTGCGGCGGGGATTGCAGTGGATCCCGAAAAGGTGTCTGCCGTCCAGGAGTGGGCCACGCCAAGAACGGTGAGGCAAGTGAGATCATTCCTGGGATTCGTGGGATACTACCGGCGGTTCATTAAGGACTTCGCCAAGATCGCTAAACCCTTGAACCAGCTGCTTGGAGGCTCGGGACGGACCCGGGGCAGGGGGTCCCCTGCCGTCTCGTGGAATCCCCCCTGTGAGCTGGCCTTCCAGCAATTAAAACAAGAGCTGCTCCAAGCTCCGATCTTGGCTTACGCCGACTTTTCTCAGCCCTTTACGCTCTATACGGATGCTAGCAATCTGGGATTGGGGGCCGTACTAGCTCAGAGTCAACAGGGAGAAGAGAGGGTTATCGCCTATGCGAGCAGGAGTCTGCACCCAGCTGAACGTAACGATGCTAACTATAGCTCCTTCAAGCTGGAGCTCCTCGCCATGAAGTGGGCCGTTAGCGAGAAGTTCAAGGATTATCTGTGGGGAGCGAAGGTAGTTGTAGTTACGGATAACAACCCGCTGGTCCATCTCCAAACTGCAAAATTGGGGGCGGTCGAGCAGCGATGGGTGGCGCAGCTGGCCAACTACGATTACCATCTGCAGTATCGGCCAGGGAAGGAGCACACCAATGCCGACGTCCTGTCTCGGCTCCCTGAGGGTAGACCCCTCTGTTTGCCACCCAATGTAGTATCGGAGGAGGAACTTATGGTGGGGATCATAGAGGCCCCTGGGCTTCGAGGGGAAGTGGTTCCCTCGAGTTGGGGTTGGGACCCCCTACGGTGGAGGGACCGGCAGGCGGGGGACCCAGCTCTGGCCCAGATGCAAGATTGGCTGCAGCGAGGGACTTGGCCAGAGAGGGTAGAACGACGTAAACAACCTTGGGGGATGCAGCAACTCCTGCGACAGGGGAAGAGACTCTTCCTCAAAGAGGGAGTCGTCTGTCGAACGTTACTCGACCCAGCCCTGGGAGAAGAGGTCTGTCAAATAGTTGTGCCTAGAGATCAATCCCAAGCTCTCCTCCGAGCATATCACGACCACATGGGACATCAAGGGCAGGAGAGGACGATCTCATTGGTACGGAGACACTTCTACTGGCCAGGGATTGAGAAGGCAGTTAAGGTGTTCGTCTCGCAGTGCCCACGTTGCATTCTCTTTAAGTCCCGGAGAGAGGTTCGAGCCCCACTGGCCCCCATTCAAGCTAAAGCCCCATTACATATGGTGGCGATGGACTACCTGACGTTGGGTCGACCTACTGACCTCATTCAGAATATCCTCGTGGTAACGGATCTTTTCACAAAGTTTGTGTGGGCTATCCCCACTAGAGACCAGACTGCAGTCACCACTGCCAACGCCCTCTGGAAGTATGTGTTCCAGCCCTTTGGATGTCCAGAGGTCCTTCATTCAGATCAGGGTCCAAACTTTGAGTCCCGGGTCATCAGGGAGCTGTGCCAACTGTACGGGTGTAAGAAGACCCACACCACGCCGTATCATCCCCAAGGGAACGGAGGGTGCGAACGATTCAATCAGACCCTGTTGGGCCTATTAGGGACGTTGGAGGCAGAGCAACAGGGGAATTGGGTGGTAAATCTCCCGGCCGTAATTCAAGCTTATAATAACAGCGTGCATAGCACTACTGGATATGCACCAACATACCTGATGTTCGGACGGCACGTACGGTTGCCCACGGACTTGCTGTTGGGATCCAGCCCGGCCGAGGAGGGAACCAGCCTAACGGAATGGGTGAGCAACCATCACCAGCGCCTCCACTTCGCTTATGAACAGGTCTCTGCTCGAATCGAACGAGCTGCCCAGAAGAACAAACGACTATATGATCGAACGGCTCGTGAAGCTCCCCTGCTGCCGGGAGACAGGGTTCTGGTCAAAGACAATCGGCGCCAGGGGAAAGGGAAGTTGAGTGACCGTTGGGAGTCTCGGCCTTATGTAGTCCAACGACAACCCCGCCCTGACCAGCCCGTGTATGTCCTTCGCCCCGAAGGGGACTCCGGCCCAGAACGGATATTGCATCGGAATTTGATCCGTCCTTGCCCCAACTACCCAAGGCTTGTAGACACTACCTCCCCCACTGAAGAGAGAGTCCATCAGACCCCAATGATAGGATGGGCTGTGGTCCCAAGGGGACCGGCCGTTGCACCTGAGCCAGCGAATGTTCCCTCACCCCCAAGACGTCCCCAGCGGAATAACCGAGGTCAGCCTCCGGTACGGTACGGCGACTGGGTAGAGGCACCGCGTTCTAGGGACTAGAACGGTTTGGTGGGGGGGTATGTCACGGGGTGACAAATTTCATTCATTTCTCTGGACGGAACTAATGTTCTCTGGGTTTTGCCTCCCGCCGGACCCATAACAAAGGGACACCGGGCTAGTTCCGGGATAGCGCGAGCATTCTCCGACACTGGGGTGATTAGCCAAAGATCGCTAACAGCTGGAGATGGGAGAAGCAAGCCTTGCGATTGGGACTCGGGAAGATAAAAGGAGAAAGCATGGATCAAACAGTGCGTTGGTTTGCCTTGGGATCGGTGTTTGTTGGAGGAAGAGTGAGTTGTGGTGAAGATGTGGGGCTGTTAAACGGGCATGGCGTGGTGAATGGAGAGACACACAGGCGGATTCAATGGGAAGGAGGTAACCACGGGACGGAGGAACGTTTGTGAGAGATAGTGAGTAACCTAATTGAACTTTCATATCCCTCTCTTGTGACAGTGGGACTGTTGATGTAGAGGCCGGGCCAGGAGATGGGTAACGGCCTTATACCTGTGTAATTTTCCACTGAGTGCCGTGTTGAGATGAAGTGATGTGATGCACTGTCTGCTGTTTGAAGTGAGCACCTAAACCCGCTGGATGTCCATGTCTTGCCCTAGTTTCTATCTCCTCCCGACTGTACAAAGAGAGGCTAACATTGTTGTGTCCCACAGATTTTCGAGTGTGTTTATTCTGACAGCCACTGGGAAGAGAGAATACGTATTTGCATGCCTGCCTGTCTGCTTCACAGTGAAACTTCCTCTGCTGTAAACTGTGTCTGCGACTCCACCAGAGAAGAGGTGTATGTACCCGCACACTCACCAGTCTGCCTGTGGTTTTCAACCTCAAACCTCCAGCCGTAAGCCCCTCTGTTTGCCACTTTGAAGAGAGTTATGTATGCGCATGCTTGCCTGTCTGCTTTGCAGTGAAACTTCCTCTGCTGTAAGCTCCGTGTCTGTGACTTTACCAGAGAAGAGGCATACGTACCCGCATACTCACCTGTCTGCTTTGCAGTGAAACCTCCTCTGCTGTAAACTCTGTGTCTGTGACTCCACCAGAGAAGAGGTGTACGTACCCGCATACTCCCCAGTCTGCCTGTGGTTTTCAACCTTAAACCTCCAGCCGTAAGCCCCTCTGTTTGCCACTTTGAAGAGAGTTATGTATGTGCATGCTTGCCTGTCTGCTTTGCAGTGAAACTTCCTCTGCTGTAAGCTCCGTGTCTGTGACTTTACCAGAGAAGAGGCATACGTACCCGCATACTCACCTGTCTGCTTTGCAGTGAAACTTCCTCTGCTGTAAGCTGTGTCTGCGACTCCACCAGAGAAGAGGTGTATGTACCCGCACACTCACCAGTCTGCCTGTGGTTTTCAACCTCAAACCTCCAGCCGTAAGCCCCTCTGTTTGCCACTTTGAAGAGAGTTATGTATGCGCATGCTTGCCTGTCTGCTTTGCAGTGAAACTTCCTCTGCTGTAAGCTCCGTGTCTGTGACTTTACCAGAGAAGAGGCATACGTACCCGCATACTCACCTGTCTGCTTTGCAGTGAAACCTCCTCTGCTGTAAACTCTGTGTCTGTGACTCCACCAGAGAAGAGGCGTACGTACCCGCATACTCACCTGTCTGCTTTGCAGTGAAACTTCCTCTGCTGTAAACTGTGTCTGTGACTCCACCAGAGAAGAGTGTACGTACCCGCATACTCACCAGTCTGCCTGTGGTTTTCAACCCCAAACCTCCAGCCTGAAACCTCCTCTGCTGTAAACTCTGTGTCTGTGACTCCACCAGAGAAGAGGCGTACGTACCCGCATACTCACCAGTCTGCTTGAAGTTTTCAACCTCAAACCTCCAGCCAGAAGAGGCGTACGTACCCGCATACTCACCTGTCTGCTTCGCCGTGAAACTTCCTCTGCTGTAAATTCTGTGTCTGTGACTCCACCAGAGAAGAGGTGTACGTACCCGCATACTCACCTGTCTGCTCTGCAGTGAAACCTCCTCTGCTATAAACTCCGTGTCTGTGACTTCGCCAGAGAAGAGGCGTACGTACCCGCATACTCATTCTGTCTGCTCTGCAGTAAAACCTCCTCTGCTATAAACTCCGTGTCTGTGACTTCGCCAGAGAAGAGGCGTACGTACCCGCATACTCACCTGTCTGCTCGCAGTAAAACCTCCTCTGCTGTAAACTCTGTGTCCGTGACTCCACTAGAGAAGAGACGTACGGACCCGCATACTCACCAGTCTGCTTGTGGTGGAGTTCCCAGCCTCAAACCTCCAGTCCGAGGTTCGACCAGGTTCCCGACCACCAGCTTGCACTCCTAACCGATTCTTTTAACTTTTAATAAAAACTTGATTTTAATTGACCCCCATTTGTCTGTCCTCCTTGCTCTGTCCTCCGTCCGACTCCCCAAGGGTGGTCCGGGTCTCAGGGGCGGGTGTAGGTCCGGTTGGCCCGCCCCGACCTGTGACATTGGCATACATGTGAAATATTTGTAACTTTACTTGAGTATCATTGTGTTAGTTCTAGACTCTAAAGACAAATATTGTACAAAAAAAAATCCATTAAATGTGTCTGACAGCTGAAATTTACTTTTTTAAGATATTATTTTAGATATTGAAATTATGCACTGTAATATTCTGGGGGTAACGTTACTCGTAGTTAGCATTAAAATTACATGATATAGTAAAAAATATATACTTAATACTATAGCCTACTAATAAAAAAACCTACAGTTAAACACGGTGAATCTGCTCAATTATATCTAGCTTCGAAGTTCGATCTAGCTCATGCAGTTCTGCGATTATTTAAATTATGTATTATCTGTGCAATAACAATGTGTGAATTATAATAAAAGATCAGAAATTAACTTACCTGCAACTTTATGCACCGTTGCCTCGTACAAAGGCCATCCGCTTTTATGTTTTTTTTTCAGTCCACCTCTCCACTCAATTAAATATACAGAACTTTCATCAAGTCCATCTAAGAAGTTATTAAAATTGAAATTTTTTATATGTGACGTTAGAACAATGCTCCAACTTTCCTTTTCAGTCTCATCTTTCCATTCAACAAGGGCGAACATCTTCATCCGTTGGTCTACCGTCTATCCCAGTCTATGGTCTATCCTGAATGCGCGCAAATTGGCGGTCTTTTGACTGCGTTTGAATTTTGGCGCGCCTAATAAAGATAGGCATTAGGCAATGACGTAACGTATTGGGGTGAAACCAAACCATAGACGGGGTGAAACGTAAGCTAAATGCATGGCCTGAAATGCAGACTAAAAGTATTTCCACTATTCTGTTTTTTTTTTTTTTTTTTTTTTTTGTCAAATCTCACTTTTCAAAAATTAGCTAAGAATACTATGTTCATTATGTAAGTCTTGGTTTAGGTCACAGCTAATGTAAAATAACAAAACTAAAACAAAAAAAATATTTGAACCCTACAAAGTTATGCAATAAGTAATTTGATGAAAAGTTTGTAAAGTTAGGTGTTTTTTTCATTGCATATGTTTGCACCACGAAATTTTGTGTAAGCAATCCAATGTGAAGCACATAAAAAATATTTTACAATGCATTACATTACCATATATTAAAAATCATTATTGCACAGACTCTGTTATTACATAAACCCATGTTACAGCATTATCATACATATGTACATTATGTGTGTGTTTCTGCAAGGTGAATGTGATTTCACCATACCACATGTTCCTGGATCAACATCTTTGTTGATCCTGGAACAACTTCCAATCAACCAATCAGATTTGAGGGACAAGTTTACAGTTTATGTCAATTTTAGGCTTAGAATCAGGGTAAGGTATAGCCTACAGTTTTATTCATATCATTACCCTCTGATTTTAGGGAAAAGTTATGGGGTTAGGTTTAGGGGAAGGGATTGGGTAAGGACTACATTTTGGGACAGGGATGCTGATCCAGGAACATGTCTTACTTGGCAAAATCACAGTGACCGTTTGGGCATACGTGTATGTGTGTACATGTGTATGAGGGAAGCTAGATTGATGTAGCTATGGCTTCTGCAGCCTAGCTGTCCACAGCTCTGAGGGAAAAGCTGTTCTGTAACCTATTAGTCTGTCCTGGGGTACCTGAGCAGAGGGTGCAAAAGGGTTTCGAGGATGTGAGTGCTGGATGTGTGTGGCCCTTGTGAGAAGACATCTGAATAGATGTCACACACATTTGACAGGGGTGCCGACAATACTTTCATCTTCACAACTCTCTATTTTGTCTGCAGCAGTGCAGCCAGAATACCACATAGCAATAAGTCATGATGTTTTATTTTATTTTATTTTAATGTGCAGCATTATAGAAGCTGATCAGCAGTCTGGGGTTGTGTCTGATACATGGATAGCAATTGTAGACATTCGAAAAATACTGTATAACAAAGGCCCACTGCATCATTTTGGCTTCCAGATATTATGGAGTTGATTACCATAAACCTCTATATGTTAAGTTAGCGCTGTATGCCAAGTTAGCATGCAATTAGGTGTGTGTGTGTGTGTGTGTGTGTGTGTGTGTGTGTGTGTGTGTGTGTGTGTGTGTGTGTGTGTGTGTGTGTGTGTGTGTGTGTGTGTGTGTGTGAGAGAGAGTGAGAGAGAGAGAGAGAGAGAGAGAGAGAGAGAGAGAGAGAGAGAGAGAGAGAGAGAGAGAGAGAGAGAGAGAGAGAGAGAGAGAGAGAGAGATGCAATATTATCTAAAAGCCAAACAAACAATGTATTGCACTGATTAAGGTTTAAGGTTAATACATTTTTCCCCAAAATTAAAAGGAAGTGTTGCAAATATAACCTAAAAATGCAATGCTTTTCCTAATAATGTAATTTCAACACAATGTTCCTTTTTTACTTTAGTTATGCTAAGTATTTGTGTATGCTTTTATTATTTGTTTTAATATATAAGAACAAATCTAAAAAAAATTGCTAGTCTGAATGGGAGTAATTGATTATTGTCAAAGAATAATGCTCATATTAAATAAACAACAAAACACTTCTGGCGTGGGTGTAAATAATTAAGACAAGGCGTGAATTTAGAATTTCGACTCGTTAAGTTCGAGTTCTTGTGTTGTTGCGCAAACCCAGAGCCGCGCAAACCAATCGACTTATGACATCAAAGTATCACGAGAATCAGTGTACAATCGCGGTACTTTGATTCCCGCTTGAGCGCTAACGTTACAGATCAAACACACGTCTGTTGTTCTGCCATGATTGCGCGATGAATTTGAACCCGAGCTTCCAAAGACCATAGACGTCGGTTCGCGGCCGTTCACCTTTTGCTACAGTGATATGAGATGAAGTACAAGAAGTATCTCTTGGAGAACAAACACATTCCACGAACAACACAGCATCGCTGGAGAAGGTATGTAATGTTAAATTGTATCAAGATTATTACCCAATGCGGATAGGCTAGCAGAGGGACTGGGTCTGTGGCAAATGTCTATAGCCTAATATTTTTTTATTTTCAATCTACAGAATTTTAGAGAAATCTATCACAATGGAATCATATTGGAAAGTAATATTAACATTAACAGTTTGAATAATTAGAACAGTTTTAGGGTAAAGCTACGTTTTTTTTTATATGTAGGCTACGTTAATTTCATGGTCGATGTCATCAGATCAAGAATTTGGGAAAATCACACCTTAATAATTTAAGGGATTTTAATGTAGTGTCAATGAGTGTCAAAATTATTAAGATTTGAAAGCATCATCCATGTAACTAATACAACACTTATATATTCTTTATGCTCAAATATTTTTTCTTCTATAACACTTGATTTGTGCTTTGTAGACGAACCCACCATGCTGGAGTCCGTGGACGTCAAAATCCAGTTGTTAATGTGTTACAGGTAAGGATTAAAGACCACAGGTAACGTTGAGGATCAGATTGTTAGACTGTTCTGCATTCTGGCACACATTATTTTAGCACCATCTTGTTTTTCTAGACCGCTTTTGAAGTTGGCTTAACCAAAGCTTGCAATGTATTTAATTACAATACCACACTTACATTTGCTTAATGAACACTGCATAATGATATATGAAGGCTACTTTATTAAATAAGAGTTTAAAAACAGTGTATGAAAAATGGGTTTATATTAGCTTGTTAATTAAGATAAAAAGACAATGCCTAACGCTTTTGGGTTCGGCTCAATTATACAAAATATATTTGAGTTTGATTAATAAAGCAGTAAGCCCAGTGAATGTGTGGTTTACAGTGATTATATAACAGCTATCTTTTTATCTTAATTAACAAGCTAATGTTGCAGGTCCCGCCTCCGGAGACCCAGCAGTCAGATTACTGAAAATACAGTAAAGAAAGAAGAGAGTCGGGAATCACGTCTGTTCTCTGCCAGCTCCTCTGTATGATATCGTTTATTGACAACAAATCAATCTTCAACATTCACCGGTTTCTTAAACCACAAAAATAAACTCCTATAATCTCTTTTCATTGTTTGTCTTTTTCTCATTTAACCTGTTTGAACATACAACAGTCAAATCTAGCAAGTTAGTACTTTGATTATTCACCTAAGTGCAGTTTATAAGTCTGTTTAAACTCTTAAAGCATTTGTGACATTTGTTTCACTATTAGTTTGTCAAAAATCGACATTTCAATGAATAGCTATTCAGGCCGCCATTACACATTTCTGCACGCGCTGATCACGTGACCATCAAGCGCGCCAAGCGCGAGTTCAGAGTGAGCTTTGTACACAACATATAACCCAAACGATTAACTTCTACACATAACCCAATGGAACATTTTGATCTGACAGACTGAATAAACATATTATGCCCCGTTTCCACTGGGCGGTACGGTACGGTACAGTTCGGTACGGTACGCAATTATTTGCGTTTCCACTGTCAAAAGTTGTGAATGGTACCAAAAAGCCGAACCGTACCGTACCACTTTTTGGGTACACTTCCGTTGGGGTACCTAGCACAGTGGTACGGTACTAAAGGGTGGAGCTAGACTCACTGCAGAACGTTGATTGGTTGACAGAGGATCGTCACTTGCGCGTGCTACAAGGGGAATGACAACATAAGAAGCGCCATTTTTTAATATACAGTTGGAATAAAATACTACGGTTATTCTTTCACGAAATCTAGTTTTAAGAGTTTTTCAGGCGAGAATGTAGTTGTTTAAAGCTCAAATCTGTGGTTTATTTATAATGATTTATGATAATTTGATCCATTCCCGGCGATCACCGGACGCTTGGCGATCATGTTCCCCGCCCGGAACAGCCTTTCCTCGGCTGGTCGTTCTGAGGTATGCCGCTGGCTCTGTAGCAGCTAGTGGTAATTCGTCTTGTGTAACGTTATATCTAACGGGTGATCTTTGGTCTCGTGAATCGATAATTCGTTCCCTGGCCAATCGTTTTGGCTAAGGACTAAGTGAAGTTTCATATAATTTAGGCTATTTCACTTTTCCGTTGTAACGTTAACGTTAGACTAGCGCTGAATTTGTATTTTGACTGAATTGTTTGCTTTATATCTTATTGTACAGCTTCTTGTAACGTTACCTTCTACTTCTACTTTTATAATGGCTATTATTAATAAAACTGAAATTTAACACAAAGAGATAGGTTTGAATTTTGTCATTATTTATTTTATTACAAGATTATCACTGTAATGTTGTTCATTGCAGCATTTGTACGAATGCATATTGTCTGAAATATGTTTAATATTTTTTAAAATTTAAACGAAAAGATGCAGGGTTGTGTTTTATATTTCGTTTTGTTATAAATAGGCTAACGTTATACAATGCAGTGAATAATATAATCAGGTCTATACATTGCCGAACCACAATTGTGTGCCTATAATGTTTAAACTGTATTTAAATGAAAACGAAAAGAGGCAGAGTGGTGTTTTATAACATATTTCGTTTTATTGTTGCCTAAAATAACATGCAGAGCGAGCTGAGTGACGCTTTCAGAACGCGCTGTTCATCGCGTCCTCGGGACTCCTTCTGCTGAGAACTTTGCGTACTTGGTTGGTATTGAGAAATGCCTAATGTCGGCATCTTCTTATGATAAACATGCCGAGAAGCAGGGACAAGTTCTGCTGTATGCCATCCATTTGTGTTTACTTTCTTGGTGTCGCTTTCTTCTTCGCGCGAAAATGACGTTGATCAGCAAACGCCACGCCTATCAAGTAGGGTACTGTTGGCAGTGGAAACGCTAGCCGGATCATGGTTTACTGACCCGACCCGACCCGAACCGTACTGTACCGTACCGTACTGCTCAGTGGAAACGAGCCATTAGACTCAAATATTGGATTCACAGAAGTATTTACAGTAGTTTTACCACAGTATAACTGTTACGCCCGCCTGTTTGCCTCTACTGGCTCTGCTACACAGTGCAGGCGTTAGTTGAGCAACAGGTGTATTCCATCCCTAATTAACTCGTATGCAGTAGTATAAAGATCTGTGATTGGGGAGTGAGCCGTCTCTCTTACACTCAGCTCTTAGTCTCAGCTCTGAGGCTCAGTCTCTCTCGGGAGCTGAGCTCTCTCACGTCTTTTGTTTTCTCTTCCACCTTATTTCTTTTGGGTATTTGTTTGTTCTCCCATTTTTATTGTTAGTGCCAGATATTGTTTATTTTGTTTAGAAACGCGCGTGTATTTACTTTTCCCCTAGATATTGATTTTTTTTTTCTGATTTATTAGTAATTGTTTTGTTTGGTTTGTCAATAAATTGGTTTATTGTTCAAGCATTTGTTGTTTGCCTCTTTTTATGTTGCGGTTTACGAGCCAGCCGTAACAATAACCCACACAACAGTTTTAGAAATCACACTTGTAAGTTATCAAAGTGTCACAAAAGGGAGATTACACCGTACATTACAATTAAGTGAGTGTTACCCGATTTGATCAAGTTTTCCCCCCGAACATTTGTACTATGTACCTGAAAATACAGTAAAGAAAGAAGAGAGTCGGGAATCACGTCTGTTCTCTGCCAGCTCCTCTGTATGATATGAGCGGAGGCTGCAGAGATAGCCGGTAAACGTGATCCCGTGTCAAAATAAAAGTCTCTTTTTTAAGTGTCCATGCAAAATGTAAAAAAAACAGAAAAAGAAGTCATTCATGAATGTCCATATGAAAGGGGTATAGAAGAGGAATATTATATATACAAATTTTCATACAACCATATTGTGTACTCATTTTTTTCCATGGGTATCACACTCTCCCTGACAAAAGAAAATGCAAAATCCCTTAATCAACCACTCTTAATAAACAGCTGTAGCAACCCCATAAGGTGTGTGTACTGGAGGTAAGTATAAGTAAGGGTAGTTGATAGGTGTGGTGTAATTAGGTGAACCCCAAACAGGCATGTGTGGAATAGGGCAGGCAGTAACTGAGTTCAATGTGGGGTAGGGGTGGATTGCAGGTTGGCCCAACATGTCATAGGTATAAATCTGTTTTGGTCTCCGCTCCCTGGCTGACCTTCTCACACTGGTTTCTCCTTCCATCCTCAGATCCTCGGCTCTATCTATGTCCTCAGACTCACTTTCTGGGCTCGTACAGTTTCCTTCATCAGCATTGTCTGGACATGTAGCGTCATCAAGGCATGTATCTGTAGCTACTAACCGGATGTTTTCCCTTACAGGTGTCTGTTCTGGGAGTTGGTTGTTCCCCACTATTGGCCAGCTGACTGGAGCTCTCAACCAGTATCCTCCTACTCTACTCTCGGCATCCGAGTCTGTCAGATCACCGTCTCCGATGTTCTCTTTGTTGACTTTTTGTCTAACTGTCTTTCTCTGTCTTTCAGGCCTCGTGGACCTAGGTGTCGTTGCTGGAGCTTCCACCGGTAAGTCATTCACCAGTAACAACAGATTTCGATGCAGCGTCCTGGTTTTTCTGCTATCACCATTCTCAAGGTATACCACGTATATGGGGTTGTCGGTCAACTGTTCCTTTACCACATATACTGCTTTTTCCCAGTAGGACCGCAACTTTCCTGGGCCTCCTCGTTCCCTGAGGTTCCTGACAAGTACTCGATCCCCTGCCTTCAACACAACTCCCCTCACTTTCCGGTCATACTGCTCTTTCCCTCTCGCACTTGACTGACGGCTGTGACTTTCCGCGATTTTGTATGCTTCAGTCATTCTGTATGCCCACTGCTCCGCATATCCGTTTGGTGTTGTTTCGTCCTCTTGCTCCACTAGGCCAAAGATCAGATCCACTGGAAGGTGAGGATGCCGTCCATACAACAGGTAAAAGGGAGAATACCCCGTGGATTCATGCCGTGTGCAGTTGTAAGCGTGCACCACTTGAGGTAAGTAGTCCTTCCATCTCTCCTTTTCCCTGTCTGTTAGTGTCCTCAGCATCTGCAAGAGGGTCCGGTTGAGCCTTTCCACTGGGTTCCCTTGGGGGTGGTACGGGGAAGTGCGGGAATGACCGATGCCAGCAAGTTGTCTGAGGTTCCGGAACAGTTCATTTTCGAATTCCCGGCCTTGATCATGATGCAATTTGGCCGGGTATCCAAAACGTGGGATGTAGTCTTGGAACAAGCGTTCTGCTGCAGTTCGCCCTGACTTGTTTTTTGTTGGGTAGGCTTGGGCGAACCTGGTGAAATGGTCCATGACCACTAGGATATACTCATATCCTCCTCGGCTCGGCTCCAAGTGAAGGTAGTCTATACACACCAGCTCCATAGGTGAGTGCGTTGAGATACTGCCCATAGGTGCTCGGACGTGCGCGGTGGGTTTCTTCTGCTTTATGCATGGGCACCTTCTGGTCACGTACCCCTCTATCTCCTTCTTCATGTACGGCCAGTAGAATCGATCCCTTGCCAAGCTGAGTACTCTCTCTGTACCCACATGTCCCATCCGGTCGTGGAGGTGCTCGAGGGCCAACTTCTTATACATGTTTGGTAGAACTAGTTGCGTTCTTTCCCTTGCCCTTCGACAGAGAAGTCCCCGTTCTAGATACAGATTTTTCCACTCGTACATGAGCTTTCTGCTGGTTCCTGTCATGCTTCGTCTCATTTCCTCAGTTGGTATGACCCCATCGACTTTCCACTGTCTTACTTGTGAAATCACTGGGTCCTCTTTTTGGGCGGTAACCAACTCTTCCAGTCCAATTGTCGGCAACCAAGTGTTAAATGGCTGTAGTTCCTTTCCCCCCGTAGACAGGTACAATGCAGCGATCCAGGCCACATCCTTATCTTCTGATGCACGACTACCCTCCCAGGCTGCTCGTACTACACTGGTAGGCAACTGTTTTGTGCACTCTGACTCAAATGCTTCAATGTCCAGGGGGAGACGGGACAGAGTGTCTGCATCGATGTTTACCCTGCCTGGCCGGTATTTGATGTCAAACCGGAAGTCGGATAGCTCCCCGACCCAGCGATAGCCCACCGCATTCAGCTTCGCTGTGCCCATCACGTACGTCAGCGGGTTGTTGTCAGTATACACTGTGAAGTGTGAGGCGTAGAATAGGTAGTCCCGGAATTTCTCACATACCGCCCACTTCAACGCCAGGAACTCGAGTTTTCCGCTGTGTAATCGATAGTTCTTCTCCGCTATTGTCAGTGTCCTGGATCCATACCCGATGACCCTCAACTTTCCCTCCTGTCGCTGGTACAGGATCGCCCCCAAACCCTCTTCCGATGCGTCGGTATGGAGTGTAAAGGGTTGATTGAAGTCTGGATATGCCAGAACTGGTGGTTCCTCAAGCATTTTAATTAGTCTCTCTAGAGTCTGCTGATGGTCTCGGTTCCATTCCACTGGAGCCTTTGAGGGAACTTGTGGCCCTTTAGTTTTCCTTCGGCTGTATATATCCTGCTCAGTCCCCGGCTTCCTCTGTAGCAATTCATACAGGGGTCTTGCGACTCTGGAGAAGTCCTGAATGAATGTTCGATAGTAGCTGAGAAACCCCAATAACCTTCGTATATCCCCCACCGTCTGAGGAATCCTGCGTGTGAGAGACCGGACAGCTTCCAGGTCCTTTGGATCTACCCGCACCCCTTCAGCCGACACCAGACTGGCTTGATAATTCGCAGCACCCCTCTGACAATGTCGGCATTGCTGAAGTTCTCTTTCAGACCACTGTCTATTTGCCTGCACACGCTGTTGTACGTGATGTCCGACGAGTGGTCCCCAATCTGACCTCCGTGTATCTTAAACTCACGGGGCTGAATATACTCTAACCCCGTAGGAAAAGCAAAATCATGAGCTACATTTTGGGTCGCTCAGTATGATTTACGTGTGCTGTAGTGGTGTTCCCCTGCGTTGCAGTGTGCGTCGGGTCAGTGTTCTGAGTAAGTGTCATGTACTGGCGGATTTTTCTACTCATATCTTCATATTCTGCAAGCATCTTATGTATGTTAGTGTTTGTTTCAGATTCAGCCCCCTTAACACCCCCTGAACCGGATGTCACATGGGGTGGAGAAGTGTAAGTGTCATCAGTGGTGGATGGATGTAACACATGTGCAAATTGAGTGTTTATATCAACATCAGATGTAGATACAGCAGCGTCAATCTGTTTTGCTACTTTTACAGTATCTTGCAATGTCAACAGTTCGCTCATACCCTGGTCCTCAGCCTCAAGCAAAGGTTCACTGTGCATGAAGTCGTCAATATACTTGAAACAAACCTCACTATCCTCCAGATCAAGTTCACTTGTGTGGTGCCCAGGTACTGGCCCGATACCCTTGGCAATGCGGAACAGTTCGTCAGCAGGTAAGGTGATTAAATCTCTCTTTACGTCCCACACCAGCTGTTTCCTTGCACGACCCGCCATTATGTCGCTTTGTCGGCACTCCCGTTGTAGCCTCAACCTCAGGATGCAGACAGCCACCAGCAGATCGCCTGGCACACTCCTTGTTGTCTCGTTGTCCGTGGATGTAGCAGCCGCCGGCCTCTAGCTCCAACGCCGCCTGGTCCCACGGTCTTTGAAATCTTTGGATCCGCCTCCTAGCGTCACATTGAGTGGATCCCGGACGAGCCCCCAAGAATCTGTTGCAGGTCCCGCCTCCGGAGACCCAGCAGTCAGATTACTGAAAATACAGTAAAGAAAGAAGAGAGTCGGGAATCACGTCTGTTCTCTGCCAGCTCCTCTGTATGATATCGTTTATTGACAACAAATCAATCTTCAACATTCACCGGTTTCTTAAACCACAAAAATAAACTCCTATAATCTCTTTTCATTGTTTGTCTTTTTCTCATTTAACCTGTTTGAACATACAACAGTCAAATCTAGCAAGTTAGTACTTTGATTATTCACCTAAGTGCAGTTTATAAGTCTGTTTAAACTCTTAAAGCATTTGTGACATTTGTTTCACTATTAGTTTGTCAAAATCGACATTTCAATGCATGAATAGCTATTCAGGCCGCCATTACACATTTCTGCACGCGCTGATCACGTGACCATCAAGCGCGCCAAGCGCAAGTTCAGAGTGAGCTTTGTACACAACATATAACCCAAACGATTAACTTCTACACATAACCCAATGGAACATTTTGATCTGACAGACTGAATAAACATATTAGACTCAAATATTGGATTCACAGAAGTATTTACAGTAGTTTTCCCACAGTATAACCCACACAACAGTTTTAGAAATCACACTTGTAAGTTATCAAAGTGTCACAAAAGGGAGATTACACCGTACATTACAATTAAGTGAGTGTTACCCGATTTGATCAAGTTTTCCCCCCGAACATTTGTACTATGTACCTGAAAATACAGTAAAGAAAGAAGAGAGTCGGGAATCACGTCTGTTCTCTGCCAGCTCCTCTGTATGATATGAGCGGAGGCTGCAGAGATAGCCCGTAAACGTGATCCCGTGTCAAAATAAAAGTCTCTTTTTTAAGTGTCCATGCAAAATGTAAAAAAAAACAGAAAAAGAAGTCCTTCATGAATGTCCATATGAAAGGGGTATAGAAGAGGAATATTATATATACAAATTTTCATACAACCATATTGTGTACTCATTTTTTTCCATGGGTATCACACTAATATAAACCCATTTTTCATACACTGTTTTTAAACTCTTATTTAATAAAGTAGCCTTCATATATCATTATGCAGTGTTCATTAAGCAAATGTAAGTGTGGTATTGTAATTAAATACATTGCAAGCTTTGGTTAAGCCAACTTCAAAAGCGGTCTAGAAAAACAAGATGCAGGGCTCCAGACTGCGACCAAATGGTCGCATTTTGCGACCAAAATTTGAGAGTGTGCGACTGAATTTTACATCCAGTCGCACATGTGCGACCAGTAAATTTGTCCGCCTTTTTTTTTTTTTTTTTTACACGTTAAACATGCTATGTGCGTCTGAGCAACGAGCACGCAAACTATTGACTCGTTCTTCCGACCTGCGGCTAGTGTGGCAGTTAAACTCACTTGCTGGCTTCCAAAATAATACATTTACAACAGCGATAATAATGAAAACATGAACAAAATGACTAAACACTGTTCATGTGAGTGCCAAATGCTCGAACATTACCTGTCATTTACGCCGTCATCACCCGGGAGTTGATAGCGCACGAGCGCAGGCGAGACCTGAACTGCAGACGTTAACATCGGTGTTTAAACTAAGCTTTGCCAATGTAAACATTCAAGAGCAAGACGCAAAAGAGAACTCGCGTCTAGAAGATTTGTGCGTGTGTGTGTGTGTGCTTGTGTGTGCGCGTGTGCTCGCGCGCAATCGCCTGTGTATGTGTAGGCAACTACTCTCAGACAGCCATAGATGTATGACAGCGCGCAAATATTGGGTTCTCTTTCAAGTCTTGCACTTGAATGGACAAATTCACATTAAAAAGCATGTCAACATGTCCGTCTTGATGAGTATCCTAGCAGACATAGTCTGTTTCTGTTATGCCTTAGTGAACTTATCTACTGAATCAGCTCTGAATTGAATAGCTTTTGTAACTTTAATAAGGATTAATCTTTAATTTATACAGTCAAATATGCAATGTTATTTTACATTTGATTATTTTATTCAACTTCTGTACCTGAAAACTAATGTTAGACCTACCAGAAAAGCATAGTTTATTTTATTAGTATCTTTGCTCTATTGTATTTATTTGTGCTTTGGCTTGTTGTTAGATTATTTGTTTCTTTATTTTATTTGACAGCAGTCTTTTTTTCCCCTGAACATAGCACATACCGAATCATACCAAAACCGTGAACCTAAAACCGTGATACAAACAGAACCGTGAGCTATTTGAAATGTTGCAGCCTAGTACAGTGTCACAGTCGGATGATGATTCAGAGTGAGAAGTTTGTGGCGGCGAAAAGGCCAATCACACCATTTTCACCAGAATTCAACTGGTTAGTACTGTAAGAAGACGAATTCCATTAACTGCGAATGTTGCAGACGCTACCCCATAACTGCGAGAAACACGAAGCATGTTTCTGCATCTATTATCAAAGTATTTATTAGTAAATAGTAATATACTGGAAATTAGTTGAAATCTGAATATTTGGTTAGTATGTTGATTTACGGTGTGTGCTCCTAAATTTTCTGGTTGTGCCCCTAAAAATTTCAGTTGGGGGCGCGCGTGCTCCTAGTGAAAAAAGTTAGTCTGGAGCCCTGAGATGGTGCTAAAATAATGTGTGCCAGAATGCAGAACAGTCTAACAATCTGATCCTCAACGTTACCTGTGGTCTTTAATCCTTACCTGTAACACATTAACAACTGGATTTTGACGTCCACGGACTCCAGCATGGTGGGTTCGTCTACAAAGCACAAATCAAGTGTTATAGAAGAAAAAATATTTGAGCATAAAGAATATATAAGTGTTGTATTAGTTACATGGATGATGCTTTCAAATCTTAATAATTTTGACACTCATTGACACTACATTAAAATCCCTTAAATTATTAAGGTGTGATTTTCCCAAATTCTTGATCTGATGACATCGACCATGAAATTAACGTAGCCTACATATAAAAAAAAAAACGTAGCTTTACCCTAACACTGTTCTAATTATTCAAACTGTTAATGTTAATATTACTTTCCAATATGATTCCATTGTGATAGATTTCTCTAAAATTCTGTAGATTGAAAATAAAAAAATATTAGGCTATAGACATTTGCCACAGACCCAGTCCCTCTGCTAGCCTATCCGCATTGGTTAATAATCTTGATACAATTTAACATTACATACCTTCTCCAGCGATGCTGTGTTGTTCGTGGAATGTGTTTGTTCTCCAAGAGATACTTCTTGTACTTCATCTCATATCACTGTAGCAAAAGGTGAACGGCCGCGAACCGACGTCTATGGTCTTTGGAAGCTCGGGTTCAAATTCATCGCGCAATCATGGCAGAACAACAGACGTGTGTTTGATCTGTAACGTTAGCGCTCAAGCGGGAATCAAAGTACCGCGATTGTACACTGATTCTCGTGATACTTTGATGTCATAAGTCGATTGGTTTGCGCGGCTCTGGGTTTGCGCAACAACACAAGAACTCGAACTTGACGAGTCGAAATTCTAAATTCACGCCTTGTCTTAATTATTTACACCCACGCCAGAAGTGTTTTGTTGTTTATTTAATATGAGCATTATTCTTTGACAATAATCAATTACTCCCATTCAGACTAGCAATTTTTTTTTAGATTTGTTCTTATATATTAAAACAAATAATAAAAGCATACACAAATACTTAGCATAACTAAAGTAAAAAAGGAACATTGTGTTGAAATTACATTATTAGGAAAAGCATTGCATTTTTAGGTTATATTTGCAACACTTCCTTTTAATTTTGGGGAAAAATGTATTAACCTTAAACCTTAATCAGTGCAATACATTGTTTGTTTGGCTTTTAGATAATATTGCATCTCTCTCTCTCTCTCTCTCTCTCTCTCTCTCTCTCTCTCTCTCTCCTCTCTCTCTCTCTCTCTCTCTCTCTCTCTCTCTCCTCTCTCTCTCTCTCTCTCTCTCTTCTCTCTCTCTCTCTCTCTCTCTCTCTCTCTCTCTCTCTCACACACACACACACACACACACACACACACACACACACACACCTAATTGCATGACATGCTAACTTGGCATACAGCGCTAACTTAACATATAGAGGTTTATGGTAATCAACTCCATAATATCTGGAAGCCAAAATGATGCAGTGGGCCTTTGTTATACAGTATTTTTCGAATGTCTACAATTGCTATCCATGTATCAGACACAACCCCAGACTGCTGATCAGCTTCTATAATGCTGCACATTAAAATAAAATAAAATAAAACATCATGACTTATTGCTATGTGGTATTCTGGCTGCACTGCTGCAGACAAAATAGAGAGTTGTGAAGATGAAAGTATTGTCGGCACCCCTGTCAAATGTGTGTGACATCTATTCAGATGTCTTCTCACAAGGGCCACACACATCCAGCACTCACATCCTCGAAACCCTTTTGCACCCTCTGCTCAGGTACCCCAGGACAGACTAATAGGTTACAGAACAGCTTTTCCCTCAGAGCTGTGGACAGCTAGGCTGCAGAAGCCATAGCTACATCAATCTAGCTTCCCTCATACACATGTACACACATACACGTATGCCCAAACGGTCACTGTGATTTTGCCAAGTAAGACATGTTCCTGGATCAGCATCCCTGTCCCAAAATGTAGTCCTTACCCAATCCCTTCCCCTAAACCTAACCCCATAACTTTTCCCTAAAATCAGAGGGTAATGATATGAATAAAACTGTAGGCTATACCTTACCCTGATTCTAAGCCTAAAATTGACATAAACTGTAAACTTGTCCCTCAAATCTGATTGGTTGATTGGAAGTTGTTCCAGGATCAACAAAGATGTTGATCCAGGAACATGTGGTATGGTGAAATCACATTCACCTTGCAGAAACACACACATAATGTACATATGTATGATAATGCTGTAACATGGGTTTATGTAATAACAGAGTCTGTGCAATAATGATTTTTAATATATGGTAATGTAATGCATTGTAAAATATTTTTTATGTGATTTGACAAAAAAAAAAAACAAAAAAAAACAGAATAGTAGAAATACTTTTAGTCTGCATTTCAGGCCATGCATTTAGCTTACGTTTCACCCCGTCTATGGTTTGGTTTCACCCCAATACGTTACGTCATTGCCTAATGCCTATCTTTATTAGGCGCGCCAAAATTCAAACGCAGTCAAAAGACCGCCAATTTGCGCGCATTCAGGATAGACCATAGACTGGGATAGACGGTAGACCAACGGATGAAGATGTTCGCCCTTGTTGAATGGAAAGATGAGACTGAAAAGGAAAGTTGGAGCATTGTTCCAACGTCACATATAAAAAATTTCAATTTTAATAACTTCTTAGACAGTGGCGGATCTAGAGATTTTTTCCTGGGGTGGCAAGGGGGTGGCTTGAGTTTTCGGAGGGGGGCCATGAGTGCGAATCACCTCACCATAATTGGGGGGGTGCTGCTCCTTCAGTTTTTCTAGCAGTGTTTCTCACAAGAATTTCGGTAAATTTGTGTTGAGTGTACCTGTGTCCCTCTAGGGGGGTTCGGGGGCATGCTCCCCCGTAAGAAAATTTTGTGCTTTTTAATGTTAAATTCATCAATCTGGTGCAGTTTGAGAGTTCAAAATTAAGAGCTCCAACCCATACTCAGTGTGCAAATCGAACAAAGAAAAACTCAAAACTCTTTTAGTTGTGTGATATAGTGTCTGTCTACATAACACTACTACATAATTAATCATAGGCCATGTCCACACTAATACGTTTTCGTTTGAAAACGTATATTTTTTTCTCCGTTTTGGCCTTCCGTCCACACTGAAACGGCGTTTTAAGTCAACGAAAACGTAGCTTTTGGAAAACGCTCTCCAAAGTGGATAAATTTGAAAACTCCTTTTTCGCGTTGTACTGTGGACTGTGAAGCCGGATAGCCTGGCTAACGCCAGACCCAATTCTCGTTGAGACTTGGGTCTGGGAACCACATGTACATTTTCTCGTATTTGAGGCGTGGTTTACGAATGCCCGGCGCTGTTTATTGGGTGCTAAGAATGTCTATCAAATGCTCATAGCCAACATATGTCGTCATCGTCTTGCTGTTCCCTCCCCGTTCTGTGATCCCGTTCTGTGATTGGTTCCCTAAATGAGGCGAAAAATCTGGCCATGGTATCCAGACTGCCTTTCAGCGTGAATTGAATCGCGCTGCGGTAAGGCAGTATGGGGAAACCCAGGCTAGAAGCCGGAGGTATTTGAAAACGATGACGTAAGTTTAGTCATGTGATCCATATTGTACCAATAGATGTTTACCTGATGTTTACCGGTATTGTTCCTGTTATGTGCTATTCACTTTCACACTGTTGCTAAAATATGTTACTTTGCACACTCTTCATATCACAGTACTGCACAGATGACAGAAAATGTACACACATTTGCTGTCCTGCGGCAATACAGGAGAGCAGTCGCGTTTTAGACCAAACATATGGTGACTGAGTGCGACCTGGACGCATCAGTGAATGGTGAGATATTTTGCTAAATAAAATTATCATGTTAGAAGAATTGTGCGATACCTTTCTTTATTTTTCCATCTGTCAGTGAGCTTTTGTGAGGTTTCACGCATGCGCAGTAAGGTGAATTTATAAGTTTCTCATCCACACTGAAACGTCTGAAAACGCCTGAAAACGCTAGTGTGGACGGAGAGCGTTTTTAAACGAAAACTCCGTTTTCAAATGTATCCGGATTAATGTGGACGTAGCCTAAGTTATAATATTAATCACATGACTAATAATGCTTTTTATTATTGGCATTATATTGTAAAACACATGCACTGAAAAATAAAAGAAACTTTCATAATTAGGTTAGAAGTTAGAACTAATTTCTATATTTGAAAGAGATAAACACATTATCTTTTATTTTGATGGAAACTGCATTGAGCGTTTATTTTGGCGAAAAACATTGTTTACAAACGGTCTCATAGGCTACTCTACAATTCTAGTAAAATGCATAATCATCCAATATGCAGATTTGGAAATAATGCTTAACTGGGTAATGGGTTCCTTATAGCCTGTGTTCTGAAAGTAGCCTAGTTCTGCTATGGGCCGTTCAAAAAATATATATATAAATTTTTTTTTTAAAGGTATGAGATGTATTGGCCCAAAAAGCACGTCGGCCCACCGGGAAAATGCCCGGTATGCCCGATGGTCAGTCCAGCCCTGCTCATTGTTATTATATATCCAAAAGAGAACCGTTTTGATCAACTCCTAAAAGTTATTAGTTAAGTGCACTGAAATACCATTCTAATTACTAGTAAAAGTAATATTTACAAGAAGCCTACTGCCTATTTCATGAAATATTACTTTTATGCATGCACGTCAGCAGCAAACCGTTCTCTATCTCCATTGCTTCTTAACTTCTGGTTAAATACAGTACGGTCCACATAAGGGGTGTCTGAAATTGCTTCACATTAAAATGTTGCTACAGTGAAAATAGGAGTTGACTTGTATTGTAACTGTAATTATATATTTTCACAATATCAGAAAAATTATCTGAAAAATTAAAATTATCCTATAAAAATTATCCCCCCCCCCCCCCTATATATAGTTACCTGCTGTAATTTGAACTATGGACATGATTCATAATTTAAAATGCTACGGTTTTCATTGAATGTGTTTTTTCATTGAATGTGTTTTGTTCTCAATCTCTACACTACATTACATGGAGTGGGAGTCAAATCAGAGATGTAGCTGGGTTTTTGGATGGTGCGGGTCTTAATTTGTGAATTGTGGACCCTTTCTCTGTGTAATCACTATCAACAGTCTGTGTAATAATCTATACTTAAATTGTACTTTGTAAAAAAAACTATTATTGGGAGGTTTGGGTGTATGTTCCCCAGGAGATAAAAAAAGAACCCTCAAATGATGTCTTCTAGTGAGTTTTGAGGAAATATGGGCAGATTTAGTCATACAACATAAGCCATCAATAGATTTAGGTTATCTGGATTGAAACAAGATTATAATGCAGGATTGTTACTATGATAACCATAACTGTAAAATGTGGTTAATCATGTATCAGATGCTGTGCTGGCCTCAGCTTTATGTTGGTTCATCTACCAGCAAACCCAATGAAATATGTAACTGGAATGTAAGCAATTACATCTCATGCGCTGACATCAGCTTCAAATGTCTAGACTAGTAAGTAGCCTACTCCGAGTAGGGTTTGAAAGTAGTGGGCTACTTTTACTTGTGATTGAGTAGAATTTCATTCATGTAGCGTTGGGCTAACTGCAAAATGCGTGGTCAACCAGAGTGAAAATGGTCACGTTGTTGATAACAGGTGTCCATGTGAGTCAAATGTGCAGTGCTTGTGCATCCCCAGCTTATGACACTGCTTAGATATCTCAGTTTAATTTGGCATGTCGACCATTTTTCAAAATAATAATAATAATAATACATTTTATTTATTTGGCGCCTTTCTGGACACTCAAGGTCGCCTTACAAAATGGTACATTAGAACAAACTAAAAACTAGCTATATTAAAAAAACTAGCATAAAAACATGTTAAAAAATACATGACTATCCAAAATAAAATTGGATAGTCATAGATGCTGGGAAAGTGGATGCATGCCAATTTTGTGACAGCAGTAGTTTAAACACGACACACAACGAGCTAAACTAACGGTAGGCCCTTAACTATCTGACCTGACGATCGTAGAAAAATTCAATGAGACAACAAAGTATTGCGGATGTAAATAACGTAACTTAACTGTGGTTGTTGCAGGGTTAACGGTCTGCTATTCGACTTGGTGTCAAACAAACGTACATCTAAAAAACTCACTGATAACTCAGTCACAGCCTCTCTTCTCCGACTCCGAGAAACTGCGCGCTGAAGACAGATGCACTGCCTGACTGGTGAAATTTCGCGGGGGTCGCGTCGCGTGCTGGTGATGGGTAAAACCATTGTGAGGGGGAGGGGATTCTAAATCGGCGATTTCTGTTTGAGAGGTTTATGTAGGCTATGAACATAAAATATACTTTAAAAATATTATCTGATTCATAAATGGGGTGGCAACAGGGGTGGCAAGACTGTATCCCAGGGGTGGCAGCTGCCACCCTTTGCCACCCCGTAGATCCGCCCCTGCTACCTAAATGCCGCGCGTCTTGACATTGGCACTCCAAACTTCTCCAAATCCTCCATTTAGGTACCAGTTGCACTTTCAGAGATCACATTTATCAATGTCATCTATGCTTTTATGTTTCTAGATGCAATTATAGAAATCAAAATAGTTCTCAAACTTATATAAACTCGCGCTACAGTCAACAGAGACCCAGTCGTGTTCAAACCAGGATATGGACACTTTTGGACTGCAACACACTCGCCGGTCAGCCACACAGTGTCGCACAGTAAAGGGTCCACCTAATATTTTTACCGCAAGAATAGTTCCTACTAGATTTCTAAGCTGAATGGATCGGCTTTAGGCAGTTGGATATCTATTACAGGATGCATACGCAGATGACTTGGAGATTCGGGGTTTTGCGCTCAGAGCGCATCTCCTCTCAGTTCATTCGGAATGGTTTATCTTACCAACGAAGGCTCACAGAAACGTGAAAATGGTCTTATTTGAAAGAAAAAATCCTAATCTAAAAGTTGATATAGATTATGTGGCTGTTTTCGGCTGACTGAAGACGACATCGGAGCAGGAATGTGAGACTTTTATCTGTCATTCTGTTTGATTTTATTTTACTGCGCGATTCTTTTGAAGATATTTCGGTCTATGATTGTCTCACAATGTAATAACCTACATCGACAGATTCCTTAGAATGAGAGCTTTATTTCTATGTAAGATTTGACTGTTTTGTGAAATATATAAAAAAGAAATATTTGTAAAAATAATTCTTCGCAATCACAAAGCGGAAATTTTTGCCTGGGACCAATGCATATTTAAGCTAATATTTTAATTTGATATGTATCATAAAAACGAAAGTGATGGCCCAGCTAGCAAAAATTGTGCGGGCCAAAAGCGGCCCGATTAAGGCTAAAACCCTCGGCCGATCCTCGGCATGAATCTAGGTCCGATTGCTCTGCGAGTGCTCGGTTTAAACGCGGCCCGATTAAGGCTAAAACACTCGGCCGAGCGCTCGGTTTTAATGCGGCCCGATTGCGGAAGCCCGAGTGAGATGACGTAAAGCTCCCCTCCAATCCCGTTCCTTGTTTTGGCTTATTTAAACTATTGATTTTTCATTCATGTCAAGTTGATACTAAAAAAGCTGAGCAGCCGTTATTTATGCAAGATAAACTGAAAATAAAACAGCACAAGGAAGACAGTTTTTATGTTTAATGCATTTTTTTTATTTGGACCACACTTCACTCTCCCCTCTGGTAATTTAAATAGTGTCCTTCATTCACAAAATACAAACATCATATAAATACAATAAAAACTAAAATATAAACAAGTCATATTATACAATATATTTTTTTAAATTAACATATGATAAAAAAATCCAAAACCTTTTCAGGCATAATCTCATTAAATATGTCCTTCAATGAAGTAACTTCATAAAAGAGCATTCTGCTTACGTTAAGTCCAGGACAATCTAATATATTTCACCTTATTCATAGATCACAGATCACAAAATGTAAAAACTATATAAATACTGTTCGTTTTCTCACACAAACCGCTCGTTTTGTGTCTTAAGCCATCAATGTGTACTTACATTTACGAGTCATTAAATCATGTTTATTTTGGACTTCTCTGTGCATGCTCTTTGAGGTGGTGAACATAGACCTGCATTATATGACTGACAGACAAGAACGGTTTGACCTAAAAATATAAAAATTGAAACTACTGCGGAAACAAAGACACCTACATCTTGGATGCCCTTGAGGTAAGCTAAAACATATCAAAAATTAATTTCAAAGTGAACTATCCCTTCAATGTCTCCTCCAAACATTGCAGCTCCTCAATAGTTGAAAGTTGGAGCCAAAAATGTGCTGGGTCTGGCATGAAGTCTGGAACTGCTTGACTGCTGGAGATTTTTTTGGAGCTGCACCAGGATGAGCAACTGAACAGTTGATGACAACTAAAACTGAATGCTCTCTGAAAGAATCGAGCTGGATGAGGACCTCCTTGGCAATTGCTGTAAAACAAGAAAAAGCAGGCATAGCAGATTAGTAGCAAAACATTGTACGTAGATATGTCAGAGTAAACCGAGAGAGATCTTTGTAGAATTCCTACCTATAGGCACAGCCTCCCGAGAAGACCTGTTGTGTGTGTCATGTACTTGTGGGTGTGTTCTAAAAGAAAAAAAATATATGTTTTAATCTCATCACACACGTACCAAAGTGCATTTTTATTTCCATGAGCTATAGAATAGCTTTCCTGCCCTTCTTACTTGATATCCAGTTTGGCCTGATGACTGAGTTCTGATAGCTGCTGCATGGGTTGGGGTGTCAGTATGAGGTGTAGCCCCTCAGGCTGTTGGTAGTGGAGACTGGAGACAACGGTGGTGGACTAGCCACTGTGATGTTCCCTGAAAGGGGAGAAGTTCCTACCTGTGGGCACAGCCTCCTCAAAAGACCTATTTTCTGTGCCATGTATGGGGTGTGCTAAAAGAAAAGAAAGAAAGATTTTTTTTTTAATCTCAGTACACACATACCAAATAGGACTGGGCAAAAAATAAATAGATTAATCGTTTGTAGTCGAGTCAATATTTGTAGAATGGGTTCACCTCTATCAGCTGTATGGAAAGAGAAAAATGGCTATATACACACAAAATATATAGTAAGTGAACACCTAAAACGTTATCCCCTTGGCATTGATAAGTCAGTGGTTAATTGCAAATACAAGATCTATGTAGAAGGCTCAGACTGGCTCAATGTTCGCAATTACCTTAAGAGGTGTTATAAATGCCAAGGGGATAGCTTGTAGGTGTGTTCACTTACTATATTTTTTATATACCGTTATTGGGGGAGTTTTATTCAGTATAACGTACTGTCACGATGTTGCTATGGCGCTTAACGGTTAATTATTCTTAGAAAATAAGTTAACTTGCCAAGTAAGTTATGGCATGAAGGCAAGTTATGGCATGAAGGCAAGTTAGCTAATAAACTTTCAAACCTGCCTGTGCAGCCCGCATTTAACTATAGTGCTAACTTACTTCAGTTTGCGCCATAGTGCAACTAGAGGCCAATTGACAACGCACAGACAAACGCCAGCAAACACCAACAAAAGTTGGTGGTTGTATTCAGAATGTTATGAAAAATAAGTGTCATGTTAACACTGTCCCAACAGCCACCGACAAACTCGAGCACCCACTGAAAAACATGAGATATTGTCCATTCATTTTAACAAATACAAGTAAAAGATTGCAGCTTTCAGACACGAATTTTTCTCGTTTTATATTGTTAAATGTCGAGAGTGCATCGGTTAACTACACAGGCCCCGTGCAAAACGCCATTAAATGCATTTCACAACCACATCATGTCACAGCGTTCACAAAATGGCGGACGGTCTACATATATTCAATATCTTCACAACCCAGAACATTAATACACAAAATATTGGCATCATAAACATACATCGGAATTACAGGACTCGTGTGTATAAGTTGTTGTATCATACCTGTAAAAACAGGAGCGTAATCATCATACACAGCAACTGCGAGGGCGCCGACGGAATAACGTTAACGTTACTGCTCCTCAGTTCATTTTCATAATAAGAGTCCCGAGCTCACTCAGCAACAGACAATGACTCAGCTTTTAACATGACATAAAGTCCCACATCATTCCTCTATTACAATTTACATCAGTAAAATAAACATTTTCATACAGGATCAAAATGTTTAATACTTTCTAGGACAATGTGTGTTGCCGTTTGTCTGTGCTTACTGTCCTTAATCCAGCTAACAATCCAGTTCCACTTTATTTTTTCCCACATATCAAATAGGCTACTGTGCTCGTAAATATTATTCACGTAAATTGCATTCAAAAAAATGGCGTCAAAGAGCTAACAGCCCAGCTAACTTAACTAAGTTAGTCAAGTCAATGTTAGCTTCGTTCGCGCCATAAAAGTCCACTTTCATATTAGAGTTAACGTCTAACTTGGACTACTTTACTCAGACGTGATAAATATCTGATGTTGTTGTAATATAATTCTTAATTTAATTCTGAATTCTTTATTTTCGTTTCATCTGAGGGAAGCATGTCAAATGACCATGAAGTTTAAACGGATTTATCAACATTTAATCAACAACAGTTCGAAATTTAGAGTATATTATAAGATGTAAGGGAACTCGATTGAAATGCTCGGCGTGAAATGATGCTTGAAATTGAACACAAAGACTTAACTTACCTCAAGTTGAAGTTCCCCATAATGGCGCAGGATCGAAAAGGGATGATTTCAAGTCAGGCAAGTCACCCAAAGTTGTGCACACGCACACCTCCCTCCAGTGATGAGCTGAGCATGCGTGCTGACGTTTGCTGCAGTAACAGTTGAAATCGGCTTCATACCGGTAAAAGGGTCTGAGCCGAGCGCCCAGCCCCAGAGTTTAAAAAAAGTCGTCACTATCAATGGTGGTAAATGTTTGAAATAGCCAATAAAATTAATTGCAGTCGTTTATAACAAAACGTTGTACATGTAACGTTAACTTATAGGCTACCCATCTCATCCCATTAACCCAAGTAAACACAGGATAGTCTACATATTAAACATTATGTTGGCCGGCATATTTTGTTTCTGTTATCCACCATTGGTAGACGAGCCAAAAGTTAACAAAGTTGTATGTATCGATGCCTGCCTGCAGGGACTTGGCCTAATTGCGGTTGCCACTACTCAGCCGATGCCGCGACTGCTGTGCGAGTGATGTCACGCGCATGCATGTTTAAAATACATAAACGTAAAGAATGATCTTCATGACAACTAAATATGTTTGCTATGGTTATAAATATTAAATAATGCTCTGTGTAAAACAAAACTATTATTATTGGTAAGTATTACCGCAAAATATTATTATTTTGTTTTGGACAAGTCACATTATCAGATAGCCTATGGTCAGGAATTTACGTTTTCAAATAATTTTATGTTAATTATTGCTACATTAAAACCATCATTGATTTAATTTAACCTAAAAGCCGAGTCATTCCAGATCATACAGCCAGAGCCGGCCGGGTTACAGTGAATATGAATCGGCCCAGTGCTTTACAGCCGTAACAAAAATGCATGTGCCTTAGCGAGCTGCGGGCCACAGTCGGCCCGGTTAACACACGCCGATGCCGAGTCTAAGCCGGAGGCGCCGTGGGGCAGCCGAGCTCGGGCCGATTATACATGCTACCTGGGGGTATTCTTTGTAAAGTTTAGATTCTAAGCTTTCAAATGATACCATGAATTGGATTATACCTTATATGGAAGCCTGTAAAAAGAACGTACGAACATCATAAGTTGTTTGCCCCCGGTACCGGGGGCACTGGTTTTTAACAGGTTAAGAAGAGACAGGGATATGGGTAAAGGAGGAGGAGTTGCAATTTTTATACAAATGAGACTTCAGTATAGAGAGATCAAGAAGGGGAATGACTTGGAATACATTGCTACAGAAGTAAGGTCAAGTGAGGATAAGGTGACAATAATAAATTTTTATAATCCATGTAGACCAGTGGAGAAAAAGCAACTTGAGAACATTTGGAAGGATTTAACAGGGAAAATTATCTGGTGTGGGGATTTTAATGCACATAGTACATTATGGGGAGAGAAGGATGATGGGAATGGAAATGTAGTTGAAGAATTTATGGAAGAAAAAGAGTTAGTGTGTCTGAATGATGGTTCTGGTACAAGAATAGATGTGGCAAGAGGCACAGAGTCAGCAATAGATCTTACTATTGTCACAAAAACAATTGCAGATAAATGTGAATGGGAGGTATTCAAGGAAAGTACAGTAGGGAGTGATCACTATCCTATTAGAATTCAGATAGGAATGGAAGTAGGGAATGAACATGAAGTAAGAGAAGAGAGGTGGATTCTAGAAAAAGCAGATTGGAATAAGTATAGAGAAGTCAGCGATGAGTTATTATCTATTGATAAAAATCAAGATATTGAGGAATTATGTTATAAAATTAGTAATAGTATAATTATTGCAGCAGGAGTATCAATTCCAAAAACTAAACCTAAGACATTAAATAAAATAGTTCCGTGGTGGTCAAAAGACTGTAAGGAAGCAATTACAAATAGAAATAGAGCATTTAAAGAGTTAAAGAGAACACACAATTTTCAGAATTTAGTTCAATATAAAAGAACCCAGGCAAAAGTCAGGAAAATAATAAGGCAAGCTAAAAAAGAGTACTGGAAGAGGTTCTGTGATTCTATTGGGAGAACTACTCCAGTGGGGAGAATTTGGAATATGATTAAAAAAATGAAAGGGAATGGAAGGGAATATGGATATCCTATGCTGATTGAGGGGCAAAGAACTATCACTAGTAATAAGGAAAAAGCAGAAGTTATAGCAAAAACATTAGTCAAGGTGCATAGTTCAGGAAATTTAAATAATGAGGAAAAGAGAGGAAGAAATGAAACAGTTGGAAAATATCAGTATGTGTTTGGCAATGAGGATAGTGAAGGAGGGGAATTGGATGTATTGTTTACAAAGTCAGAACTCAACATGGCATTGAGGAAAGTAGGTAAGACATCGCCAGGGAGAGATAAAATCTGTTATTCTATGTTGGACAACTTAACTGATAAGGGGAAGGATGTTTTGTTAAATCTTTATAATAAAGTATGGATAGAGGGATGCATTCCTAGAGCATGGAAGGAGTCTATAATTGTTCCTATTAGGAAACCTGGGAAGGATCCCCAAATAGTAAATAATTATAGACCTATTGCGTTAACGTCCCAGATGGGAAAAACTATGGAGAGAATGATAAATGACAGGCTTAAGTATTGGATAGAAACAAAAGGATTGATGCAAAATTATCAAAGTGGATTCAGGAAAGGTAGAAGTACCATGGATCCTATTGTATGCCTTGTGGAAGCAATGTGGAAAAAGGGAAGGAATATAGATTTTGTGGTGGATAAGATGCAACAAGCAGTAAATAGAGTCCAAGAGTGGGCTATTCAACAGGGGTTTAGAATCTCAATAGACAAAACAAAGACTTTATTTTTCTCTAGGAAGAAAATAAATTTGAATGTAAAAATCAAATTATCTGGGGCAGAATTAGAACGAGTGGAATTCTTCAAATATTTGGGAATTTGGTTCGACAAAAGACTAACTTGGACAATGCATATCCAGAAAATGATTGATAAATGTAAGAAAGTGTTGAATGTGATGAGATGCTTGCGTGGAGTAGAAAGGGGAGCAAGTAGACCTGCGTTGAAAGCTATTTATTCAGGGATGATCAGGTCGGTATTTGATTATGGGTGTATAGTGTATGGATCTGCTGCCAAAACTTTATTAAAGAAACTAGATGTAATCCAGAATCAAGGTTTGAGGTTATGCTGTGGGGCATTTAAGACCTCGTCAGTGGCAGCAATCCAGGTAGAGATGGGGGAGATGCCGCTACATCTTAGAAGAGACCAGCTATCTCTTGTGTATTGGGCAAATCTGAGAGGTCATGCTGAAAAACATATGAGTCAGACAGTTTTATGGGAATGTCAAGAGAGAGAGAATAACCTAATCAAAAGTTTTGGATGGACAATAAGGCAGAAGATAATAACAATAGGAATTAGTACATTGAACATAAGCCCTACAGTGGTATTTCCAGTTGTACCTCCTTGGATGTTGTCGGAAGTTCCAGTTGACTTAGGATTATTGGAGGAAAAGGAGGTCAATGGAGTGGATCGTTACAGGACTCAGAATTACATAAATAGCAAATATAAAGAAGGAATTATTTTATATACTGATGCATCAAAGCAGACAGATAAGAAAATGGGAATTGCTTATGTTATCCCTCAATTAAATATTGAATATGCTAAAAGAATTAATGATGATTTAGCAGTATATACAGCAATATGGATGGCAATGACGTGGGTAGAGAGCAATAAACCTAAGCAAGTAGTGATTGCGTCAGACTCCAGTTCAGCATTAATAAGTCTCAAGCATCTTCACTCTGAGTCTAGACAGGATATAGTATTTGAAATAATCCATTTAGCTAACAATCTGCTAAAGTCTGGTATTAGTACTACATTTATATGGGTGCCAGCTCATATAGGTGTAGGAGGTAATGAGTTGGCAGACAAATGTGCGAAGGAAGCAGCAGAGAAGTCTTTTATAGAGATGGATATTAAATACAGCAAAGCTGAAGTTAAAAGTATAATTAAAACAAAAATTAATGAAAAATGGCAGTTTCTTTGGGACAATGAACAGAATGGGAGATACTTGTATAGTATTCAAGGAAAAGTGGGAAAGAGCAGGAATACATACAGAAAAAGGCGAGAAGAAGATGTGGTGTCTAGAATGAGATTAGGACATACAGATTTAAATAGAACTTTATTTATAATGAATAAGCATGTTGATGGAAAATGTGAATATTGCAATAGTCAAGAGACAGTAGAACATGTAATTATGAATTGTCCTAAATACCATCAAGCTAGACAAAGATTGATATCACAACTAGGTGAGAATCAGATTTCCCTAAATGTACATGATATAATGCAAAGAGGGTCTGGCGAAATTTGTTTTCAATTTTTGTTTTCTTTTTTAAAGAGAACTGGGTTAATTAAAAGAATGTAAAAAGTGTAGTCTGATTCGTTTACAGTGTATGAGTCTGACCCATTGATCCACACTCCAGTCCAGATGGTGGCGGTAATGCACCAAAAAGCTGGTTGCCAACCGCCATAGAAAGAGAAGAAGAAGAAGAAGAAGAAGAAGAAGAAGAAGAAGAAGAAGAAGAAGAAGAAGAAGAAAGGACAGAAAAACGGCGAGGTACAGAGAGTGAAGGACTGGCTAAAAGTGAGCAGACGGGCGAGGGAGAGGATTGTCCCCGTGAGTGTGAAGATCGTCTTTTATGAAGACTTAAAGCAGAATTCGGCAACTTCTAGTTAGTGATGGCCAAATGAAGCGTTTCGAAGCATTATTGCTTTCCGATACAATTGTGTCGAAAATGGTTCATTACTCGAAGCTTCATTCAAATAGAAATTGCAGCACCATCTCCTGGTGAAGTAAATGTAATGCAACAAAGCTGACAACCATAAAATGCAAGTAGGCTTATGTTAACGCCCCGTTTATGACGTGTTTACCGAGGCGATCAAAGCTGAAACAGTATTAGTGCTGTGAAACTCATTTATGTAGGTGAATTTCATGTGTTCACCTTGATAATAAAACATTAAGCATGATGTGTGTGTGTGTGTGTGTGTGTGTGTGTGTGTGTGTGTGTGTGTGTGTGTGTGTGTGTGTGTGTGTGTGTGTGTGTGTGTGTGTGTGTAATTATTTCTTTAGACAAGGACAGATCAGACCAGCTTAAAAAAAGTTGGAAACCATCACAGAAATTCTAATGGTTTCTATTAAACTGGCTTTTACCATTTAAACCACTACAGAATTCTTTTTTGTAGTGTGTTTGGCACATATTCCATTAGGATTTAATGCCCCCACCAATAGAACCCAACACATAATCAGTAGAGACCCACAGACACCACTATAATTTCCATTATAACCAATAAAATTCCCACGAAAACCGTTAAATCCAATAGAATTTCTGTAATGGTGTCTATAGTTTTTTTTTTTTTAGCAGGGCAGTATCATGTGTGAAAGCTTTATCTTGTTTAGCTGTGGGAAGAATACCTCTATAACTTGTTAACTGGTGGGACTGATATTTTTGTATGTTGAAAAGTATGTGCTTGTGTAACTGGTTGTAGTTGTATAATGTAGCAGAGAGTTTTTGAAGTTTCTGTCTTTGATGCATATTTTTACGTAACAATGTTCATATGTTCTCAAATAATAATAATAAAATGTGTCAGATGGTGTGCTTTAGGTAGGC
Source organism: Chrosomus eos (assembly GCA_036326025.1). Lineage (NCBI taxonomy): Eukaryota > Metazoa > Chordata > Actinopteri > Cypriniformes > Leuciscidae > Chrosomus > Chrosomus eos. The sequence continues at coordinate 50,765 of JAZAVI010000314.1, read as the reverse complement.
TACATCATAACAGAAGGCTTATAAGTGTTCATTAAATGGTATGGTTTTTATTCAGAACTATTATTTTCTCCACAGTCTTTGTTTTTTTTTTAAAACAATTTCACCAGCTTTAGAGAATATCCTCTCGCATGGTACAGATGATGCAGGATTGCACAAAAACAGCTTCACTTTTATAAGAAATACAGCTGCCAGGTTTCAAACCTGTCGACACTGGATTGGCCGGTCAAAGCAATCGGGTGGTTCACTACAGGAGTGAAGCAGTCTGTTTGCTTCAGACGTCATTTTCATGTGACTAGTGACGTAATGATACAAGCTCCGAAGCAGTGGTTCATTACAAGGACCGTTCGAGTTTGAAGCAAGCTTCGGAGCGTCGGTGTCGGACGTAACATCACTACTTCTAGTCTTCTTCGCTGATTTTCCCTTTTGTTGTCGCATGTTTTCCCCACGAGCTCCCCCTAAAGCTGTGGGCCGTATATTTCACAACACTAAAAAACTCACTTGCGGCACCCTTCTCCCCCGTTCTACCGCTGCTCACGTGCATTTGTTATTATCGCAGCCTGCCAACTTTACTTGCGGAGCTATGTCTACAGAGGTGAGTAATACATCATACACATTATCATAGAACATTGACATGTACATTTTGTATTCTGTTATCAACCAGTAAAGCAGTTTGTGTTTCTCGCTCGTTCTCGTCTCGCTTTTCAAGAGACTTCCTATTTTCATTTTGCCGGGACGGTAGTCCCCATGTTGCAAGGTTGGTTTTCCGCCTGGGAACGCTGGGGGGAGCTAGGAAAGTCACCAGTATCACCAGAACAGGTTGTTTAACCATCCAAATGATTTCTAGACAGCTTTATTAAGTTAAAAAAGTTACCAAGTTCACCTTTTAGTACCCAATTCCAGCTTGTTGTACAAACATCGTGGTTGAGTTAATGAATGCATTATGAAGATCGTCATTTATGAAGAGTTAAGTACCCAATTCCAGCTTGCTGTACAAACATTGTGATGTTTATGGAGGCATTGTGACCTATTAGAAGATCTGCCCGTTTGCTGTTCTGTTTCGTGAGGTTGAAGCTGGTGATGGGAAGGCACGTTTGTGTTCCCAAATATCCCCCCTGTGCAGTCGCCTTATCGTCGCATTCCCACCCCCCCCGGTTGGAACCCGAGCAGCAGTTTGAATGGTCCGGGTCGAATGGAGTGAAGGCTTAAACCCACTGTGAGGTATTTGTGGAATTGCAGTGCTTACAAGTTGAAGTCAAGTCAAGTCAAGTCAAATTTATTTCTATAGCACATTTAAAAACAACAGAGCTGCGCCAAAGTGCTGTACAATATTACAATATGCAATTTAAAAGCATTGAAATAGACAAGGCAAAAGACAGGTTTATACATTTAGCACCTGATATAATTCATTCAAAAGATTCATATACAATCAATCAAGCAGTTTATTTAAAAGCACTAGAGAATAAATACGTTTTAAGAGCCGATTTGAAACTTGTTAGTGTCGGAGCAGACCTCACAGCGAAGGGCAGACTGTTCCAGAGCTTAGGACCAGCGGCAGAGAATGCCCGACCACCCTTGGTTTTGCAGCGAAAGCGTGGGACAGTTAAAAGAAGCTGATTACACGATCTAAGATTTCTTTGGGGAGTGTACATAGTCAGTAAATCACATATGTATGTTGGTGCAGCACCGGATAGCGCTTTGTACACCAAAACTGCAATTTTAAAATCAATTCTGAACTTAACTGGGAGCCAGTGTAAAATTTCTAGGACAGGAGAGATGTGATCTCTCTTTTTTGTACCAGTCAGAAGTCTTGCTGCAGCATTTTGAACAACTTGCAAGCGAATGATTGTAGATTGAGGCAGACCACAGTACAGGGAATTACAGTAGTCTAGTCGTGATGTAATGAAGGCATGGATTACGGTCTCTAAATCTTTTGGGGACAAGAACTGTTTTACTTTTGCGATAGATCTCAATTGAAAGAAACTGCCTTTTACCACTGAGCTGACTTGTTTTTCAAAATTAAGTGCCGAATCGAATGTAAATCCAAGATTCCTTACATGCGGTCGAACACTGATAGGGAAGGAACCGACATTAAAAGTAGCTGAGGAGCTAGGTGGGCCTAAAATCAAAATTTCGCTCTTACTTTCATTTAATTGTAAGAAATTGTTTGCCATCCAGCATTTGATCTCATCAAAACAGTCACACAGGGCTTCCAGGGGATGAGACATATCGTTTTTTGCCGGTAGATAAAACTGTGTGTCGTCAGCGTAACAGTGGTAGGATATTCTATGTTTCTCAAATATGGCCCCCAGTGGCAGCATATATAGTGAGAAGAGAAGCGGGCTTAAAATGGACCCTTGGGGCACACCACACACTAGGGGAACAGATGCAGAAGTAAATTTACCCATATTTACTGTGAAGGTTCTGTCTTTGAGATACGAGGCCAACCACTGTAAGGCCGCACCCTGAATCCCCACCACTTTTTCCAACCGATGCAACAGGATACTATGGTCGATAGTATCAAAAGCGGCGCTTAAATCTAGTAGGATAAGCACTGCATGCGATCCGGTGTCAAGGATTTGCAAAAGGTCATTATTGACCTTCAACAAGGCAGTTTCTGTACTGTGCATAGATCTAAAACCAGATTGAAAAGTGTCTGAAATGTTAGATGTGCTGAGATAAGTATTCAACTGGTCATGCACGACTCTCTCTAGAAGTTTAGAAATAAAAGGCAACTTTGATATAGGTCTAAAATTATTGAGAAGGGATGGATCTAAATGAGGTTTCTTAAGAAGAGGGTGAACTACAGCATGTTTAAAACTAGTGGGAACAATTCCAGTCGCTAGAGAACTGTTAATGATATCTGTTACAGTTGGACTCAAGGTTTTAAAAGCTTCCTTAAAGAGACGAGTAGGGACGATATCAGACTCACAACTGGAACATTTTGCCTTAGAAACAATATCAGCCAGCTGAGAAGAGGAAATAGGTTGAAAACAAGTTAGAGAATTCATCGGTGAGCAGGTCAAAAGTGGATTATATATTGCTGGCTTTATTGAACCCTTGATCGTCAAGACTTTTTCATAAAAAGACTGTGCAAAATTCTCGCATGTTTCTCGAGAAGGAATTAGAGTAGGGGCTGGTAAAGGTTTTAGCACAGAATCAATTGTCTTAAAAAGCATTTTTGGCCGATTTGCATTTTCTGAGATGAAAATGTGTTCACGTGTGAATTGTGGAGGGATTGCTGTATACACAAGTGTGAAGAAGATTTAACCATTCCGTTCACTCCAATTTTCCCTGGGATCGTCCAGCCCGTGTGGGGTGGGGAAGCTTATCGCCCGGCTGATTAGATGTGTGCAGGTGCCGATTGACTCCCATCCTCAGGAACCGAGAAAGCCAGTCACTCACGCTGCCCAGGACTCACCGACCTCGAAGACTGCTACTTCCTGAGTTCCGTACGAGTTCCAAAGCTCCTCTACTTCAGGTACTCCAGCTCTATTGCTGCGTTACAGGAACCAAGAAAGCCAGTCACTCACGCTGCCCAGGACTCACCGACCTCGAAGACCGCTACTTCCTGAGTTCCGTACGAATTCCAAAGCTCCTCTACTTCAGGTACTCCAGCTCTATTGCTGCGTTACAGGAACTGAGAAAGCCAGTCACTCACGCTGCCCAGGACTCACCGACCTCGAAGACCGCTACTTCCTGAGTCCGTACGAGTTCCAAAGCTCCTCTACTTCAGGTACTCCAGCTCTATTGCTGCGTTACAGGAACCGAGAAAGCCAGTCACTCACGCTGCCCAGGACTCACCGACCTCGAAGACTGCTACTTCCTGAGTTCCTTACGAGTTCCAAAGCTCCTCTACTTCAGGTACTCCAGCTCTATTGCTGCGTTACAGGAACCGAGAAAGCCAGTCACTCACGCTGCCCAGGACTCACCGACCTCGAAGACTGCTACTTCCTGAGTTCCTTACGAGTTCCAAAGCTCCTCTACTTCAGGTACTCCAGCTCTATTGCTGCGTTACAGGAACCGAGAAAGCCAGTCACTCACGCTGCCCAGGACTCACCGACCTCGAAGACTGCTACTTCCTGAGTTCCTTACGAGTTCCAAAGCTCCTCTACTTCAGGTACTCCAGCTCTATTGCTGCGTTACAGGAACCGAGAAAGCCAGTCACTCACGCTGCCCAGGACTCACCGACCTCGAAGACTGCTACTTCCTGAGTTCCTTACGAGTTCCAAAGGTCCTCTACTTCAGGTACTCCAGCTCTATTGCTGCGTTACAGGAACTGAGAAAGCCAGTCACTCACGCTGCCCAGGACTCACCGACCTCGAAGACCGCTACTTCCTGAGTTCCTTACGAGTTCCAAAGGTCCTCTACTTCAGGTACTCCAGCTCTATTGCTGCGTTACAGGAACCGAGAAAGCCAGTCACTCACGCTGCCCAGGACTCACCGACCTCGAAGACCGCCACTTCCTGAGTCCGTACGATTTCCAAACCTCCTCTACTTCAGGTACTTCAGCTCTATTGCTGCGTTGCAAGAACAGAGAAAGCCAGTCACTCACGCGGCCTTGAATCCACCGAGTTTGAAGACCGCTACTTCCTGAGCTTTCCAAGAGTCCCAAAGCTCCTCTATCGCAGGTACTCCAGCTCTATTGCTGTGTTGCGAGAACAGAGAAAGCCAGTCACTCACGCCGCCTTGCATCCACCGAGTTTGAAGACCGCTACTTCCTGAGCTCTCCAAGAGTCCCAAAGCTCCTCATCGCAGGTACTCCAGCTCTATTGCTGTGTTGCGAGAACAGAGAAAGCCAGTCACTCACGCCGCCTTGAATCCACCGAGTTTGAAGACCGCTACTTCCTGAGCTCTCCAAGAGTCCCAAAGCTCCTATATCGCAGGTAGTCCAGCTCTATTGCTGTGTTGTAAGAACAGAGAAAGCCAGTCACTCACCTGAAGGTCCCTTTGCTTGAGCTCCTGAGTCCCACTGCCGCCTGAAAGGAGTAGAGAACGCCAGCCCTCACGTTGAATGGAGTTTTTCTCTTGGAGATCCTTGTAGCCCGTCTTGAGCTCCACCGTGACCCTAAGGAAACAAAAGAAGCCTGTTACTTATCCACTCTGAGCCACTCACTGAAGGCCCCTTTGCCTGAGCTCCTGAGTTCCGCTGCTAGGCTCTGAAATACGCCTTTCCCGTTAGCAACGCGTCATATGACGTAGGCCGAGGCAAATAAGAGCTCACGTTCAGTTGTAGTTGATGTAGTTAGAGCAGTAATGAGAGACAGTTTTAGAGATGCCATAATGGTAAATTGTTGTGTTTGTGCTGGTTGCACGAATTCCAGTCTGTCAGGACATCGTGTCCATGATTTTCCTTTTCGTTCTTGGGTGCGTTTTGTGCAGGTGAAGAGAGTAGACTTCACTGCCGCTTCTCACCACACACTCGGTCGTTTGTAGCGCACATTTCACTCCGGAGAATTATAGACCTGGAGATTTTTTGCATCACAGACAGATGGTTTAATTAATACGGCTTTGCAAACATTACATTTTGCTGTACATTTTGCTGTCAGGAAATCCATTCCACAGTTTGCAGCCAGCTAGCAGACTAGCCGGCGGGAATCATTTTTGGAGTCATTTTAGCAGGATTTCGGATATCTCAGCAGGTTGGATCGGGAAAAATCCTAAACATGAATTACGCTGGTATCGGTCCCGATACTGGATCGGATCGGCCCCATCCCTACATGTGTGTCATCATAGGCATGCTCGTCAACGTCGGAGAACTGTTTCTTCATTCGCATCCATTGTAACCTGAGCTTGAACTTGACCAGACTCCCTCGCCCATCGTCACTTCCGGTTAGTGCTCTAGAAGTTATATCACAATTTATCTCAAAATATCCTTAATGGCTAAATATATTACTCCAGTTCAGAAAATCTAGTTGTTTTATCATTAACATACACTATGCTATATAGGGGTGTCCAACCTGCACGTTCATGTCTTTGAGCTCCACCGTAAACTCAACCAAGACGGCTGATGTCCTTTAAGGTTCTAGGAGTACAACATTTGGAATAGGAGTTGGTTGCAAAGAGGAGAAAAGGCTCAAATACAGTAGTCTTTGTTTTAGAACCAAAAAGATACCCAGAAACAGGACAACTTAAAACGCAAAGTAGAACTGACACTGAACAAAACCAATCAAAGAAATGAAGACAACTTAAACCATTTGTAACTTGCCTAGGAGACTAACTGAAACAGAAAACTAAGACACAGAACTGAAACATAATACAACACCCATTAAAAAAAAAAAAGAAAAAAAAAGTCATTGATTACGGATTCAAAACTGCTTCTGGATTCTGGCACCGTTATATATTTGCTGCAGGAGTGAGTTTACGATCTTAAATAGTAAAAATAATTTTTTGAATATGCATTGTGCCATTTTAAGCCAAATAAACATTTATAGCTTTAGAAAGACAAAACGTTTAGGGTAACAGATTGACAATATTACACTTTAACTTCATGTAGATTACGCTGGTCATTCCCAGGAAACGCATGAATAGACAACGGAAGACAGTTAATATGAATGCTATACAAGTCGCTTTAGAACATCTGCCACATGCACTAATGTAATGAACGATCTGATGTAAAGTGTTGTGCAAAACAATGTAAAACTACAAGGTTTGGTTTAGACAAGTCTTTATTGCTGATATTTGACAGTTTCAGCAGAAGTTCAGGAGTCTTCAGAAGAATCACGAATCTACAAGAAAGCATAAGATGATAGGATGTAAATGTCCTGATCATCCCGTCAGGCTTTATTTTGTGATATGACCGACTGACTTTACATGGTTACATTACAAAACTGTTGCATGACATGGTTCATGTTAGCTTATAATATGATCATCAATAATTAGCCTTTAATAATTAGATTCTTGCTTTTCTTGTCGTCATCCTCCTACACCTGAAAGAATAAACAGATTTAGTTGATGTGCAGTGTGTGTCAGTCTGAGTTTTTGATTGCGATCACATCACCTTAATCACAGCAGAACATGATCACGTCATTGAGAGCGGTGTCGTCTCCGTCTCCCTGTGACTCTTCTACACGGGTCTGTAAGCCGCAGATTCCTGTTCCTTCACATGTTGGACTCGAGTCGCCCCATTTACCCCAGAAACCCCAGTCTGCGTTGATACCTCCATTTAACCAGCCCCAGTCACTTGGACCAGATTTGAACCTAAAAAAATAAATAAAAAAAAAAGACAATATTGTGATAAATATGTAATTGTGCTGTCGGATTGACGGTCAGTCACATTATCTCCTGCAGCCGAATCACTGCAATCTGGAACAGCAGCACGACTGCGAGCGTGATATTAACTAAACTATTGATGGGGAAAACAGAGTCCTTAAAATGAAACCAGGATGGGTAAGAGATGGTGTGAGAGGTATACTCTGGACTTATAGCACCACACACACACAGTCACTTGATGTCGTTTGCGGCCGTATCATCTCCAGATCCTTGGGGAGATTCAACTTTCATCTGGAAAGCTGTAAAGTATCTAGAAGCATCAAATCTGGCAGTCCAGTCACCCCAGCTGAAGAAAACACAAAAAGGTTGTAGTTCAAACCAATTAGCATTCAAGAAAAACCAATTTACTTATTTAGCTTAAACACTTAATGTAAGAACCATTAATAATCTGAGTCCATTACCCTCCTACGCTGGACTCAATGACAGCCTGAAGGTTTCTGGCCTGATTAACACAGTAAAGTCGAATCTCATTCAGCGTTGTATATCATCCCCCCAAATAAGTTTCCATTCCACCTTAAAACAACAAGACAGCCTTTCATTTGAAAAAGTAAAACTAACCCAACACTTAGTAATATTTATCTTGATGCTCTTTATTATTACACACACTTTAAAATCTTAAATTCCCTGGAGAAACCTGGAATTAAATGACAAACAGCAACTCCACAGTTGTGAAGCATTGAATCACCCATCCACCCCCATATTAGCAAAACAGAGTCAACGCCCAACTTACCTTCAGACTATACCCTGTGGCATAACTTCCAATTGGACAAAACTGCTTTTTCCCCCACGATCCCCACGGCCCTCCGTTCTTCACCCTCAGCTCAGATCTGTACGGTCGGTCAGACTCACCGCTCACAAGCCCAATAATGGCTATCAGTGAAAACATCATGGAAAAGAAGTGATGCATTGCTACAGCACTGGCCTGAACACTGACAGTTAGATTCATTTTTAGGTAGACGATCTGCAGAGAACGATAAAGCAGAGACAGAACTATAACATTCTCAAGTTTATTAAGGAAGAAGCCTCATATTTATACACAAGATTAAGCAGAATCATTAACCATGATGTCCTTTCCATCCAATCATAGAACTGAAAGATCAACCCCTACCATATTTGGCATATTAAGAAATTATGTTTTATTAACAAAGTTCGGGAGGAGCACGTTCAGATAATCAAACCTAATTAAACACATGTGGAGCACATTCAGTTAATCAACCCAATCAATGAGTTAAGAGGTATATACCCAGCAAACAAAACACGTATGTTAAAATACATAGTAATGGTAATTTGAGTAACAAGGAAAAGATACAGAGGGAGAAAACAAAAAGAGAAAATGTAGAAGCAATACAGGGGCCTATACCATGAAGGTAGCTGAACAAACTCGGAGTTACAGGATTGGTTTTGAGTTGACAAAACCAAACCGATGCAATCAGGCTTTATTGGTACCATGACGCAGCTCATCAACTTTCTCTGTCAACACAGGCTTTGATCTTAAGCTATGATTACTCCACGAGCGCGTGCACATACCAAAGTGACGTTGGCACCGAACAACCAATCGCGTTCGATATGGATAGAGCGAGAGCGATATTTTCTTTCCGCGGAGGAGCAAGAGATAATCATTCAGAATTACGATGAATTTAAATATGTATTACAAGCTCGAAACAATACAGTCTCTGCTGTACGGTGTACATTTTAGGACATTCTCAGACCTCAGACTAATGAAACTAATGTTGTAGAAATTTTAATAGTCATTTATTCCTAACAGATATCATAAGGGATTGAAGCTATTTAATGTGTAAAAATATATGTGTGTACGTGCTTGTGCGTGACGTTTCAGGAATATATGGGACAGGACATCTTGACCTTAGGAATGGTCAGATTTGGCTAGTTTATTCCAGTACCAGTTTGTGTCCTTAAGTAGAAACTGAACAGCAGTGGGGGCCTTATCTGAGTGGGTGGAAAAGTACAGCGGGTGAGAAGGAACCTTGAAAAGAGTATAAAAGCTGTCTCATGTCTTCCTGGTGCGCGCCACTCACTTCACAGAATGTAACGGCTGTGATGGCGACTGGGCCTTCTTGCAAGAATAAACATTTCTCTTTTTATTAATTTGTCTCTGAGTGTCTCTTACGCAGTGATGATGTTTAACAGAATTTTTGCCACAACAATTTGGTGTCAGAGAAGTGGGATTCCTTGGCAGTGCCTTCTGGACCTGAGAGCGGACGGTGTTTGGCCACCTGGACTGAGCAGTTCCAGCTCTACCTCGTAAGTTTCAGAGAGAGGGGCCGACCGCTATCAGGGCCAGGAGAAGCTCCACTGGAATCAGATGAAAACGAACCCGTGGCAACTCAAGACATCTCTGGTAAGAGACGGCTAAAATATTTTCTTTTGGGGTTAAAATATTTCTCAATTTGTGAGTAAAGCCATAGCGGCTGGGTCTGTTCGTTTCTGTGGCGTAAGTCAAGAGTACTGAGGCAATAGGGGCTAACTGTGCGAAGTGCGTTTTGCAAAACAAGTCAAAAGGTGACGGTTTTGTAAAATCAGGGGATCTTCGTACAGCAGCGTATTGGGGTCAATTGAGACTTACGGGCGGGTCAGGGTTAATACAGTGGGGCTAACTGCGTGAGGTGCGTTTTGCAAAACAAGTCAGAAGGTGACAGTTTTGCAAAATCAGGGGATCTTCACGTAGCGGGCTACTGGGAGTTAATCGATCTGCAAGGAGCACTGAGTGCGCCCTCTCTGATCTGGGGTGACGGGATCAGATCTGGTGGAGACGTCCATCAGATTATTAGACGCAGTGTCGAACGGAAAATCCACAGAGTAACAGAAACAGCCACTATGGGAAAATCTCAGGGTAAGCATGCCAAATTTGATACACCGGTTTTCTGTAAAATTAGGAGAAGTATGGGGGAAAATATATGTTAGACATTGGGAAGAAAAAAAAAAAAAAAAAACTGATAAAATCTGTAAAAAAAAACTGATAAAATACCATGATTTCCCCAGGGAGGGAACACTGAACACAACTAGACTAAGAGTGTGCGAGAATCAGTTGAACAGGGCAGCGGGACAAAAGGTTGTTGTGGCTGGGTTCAACATGTGTGTAAAAAATGTGAACAGATAATGAAATGTTGGCGTGAAGATAAAATGTCGAACTGCCAGGAGAAATAAAGTTTTTACTTCTTCATCCAGTAAATGGATGCATGACATTAGATGTCTTAAGAACTTAAATTTATATGATATGGATTGAAGTAGCAAGCAGAAATAAGGCTGTCTGTGTGAAATAGAGTGATAGAGTGATAGAAATAGAGTGGAACTGTAAGTGAGAAACTTGATGGAAGAGGGAAGTGAAGGGAAAACAAGAAGGTTTGGTGTGTGAGTATGTTTGTGTGGGGATTGTGCAAACAACCATGTACTGGTTAGATAATAAAGGAACTGGCATGTTTGAGAAAAGAAAGGAGAGGATACAGAAGGAACTGGCATGTAGGGGAAGATTGAGAAGAAATATAGTAGAAAACTGTATGTGATGAAAATAAAATGTCTGACAGAATTTATGGAAGTCAAATTAACTGTTTAATTGGTATGAAAATACAGTTTTAGAATAAAATAAGGCATTGTATGATTGACAGGGATTAACATGACATGAAGAATGTTTTAAGCAGATATGGGGAACAATTCTATATTTTTCATGGTAAAATAATGATTGAAATTAGGTTTAGTTTTAGTTTGACAAACATTGTTTTTGAACCTAAAGGGTCTATAATGGGGTAGTGAAAGGAATGGATTTACCATCCATCTTCGTTTATTATGAAAGGAACTGGAAATTATAGTTTTATAAAAAAAAAAATGCATATCCTGGTGTTTATGATTGTAGACAATGTCTGTATTTAATATCTGAGGAGTGACTGAGAGTGGCAGTTTGCTTATTCAGCCCGGCTTTTTGAATGTTAGATATGCACTTGTTCTGTAATCAGTGTTGTTGATGATAATAGCAAATCAGTAAAATGTAAAGACAGCTATGTCCAATGATTCTGGAAATCAATCATGTATAATGTTGTGGATATTAAGTCATTGAAGCGAAAGATATTGAAAACAAATTAGAACATAATGAGCATTTCCATGCAGCTTATGAAAAGTAATGTTGTGCCAGTAATAATGATGAAGATTTTGATTCGGCTATTGTTGTATCTGCCACTGTTGGACTGTAAAAGAATACAGAGAACTGCTTATCAGTGGCTCTGTTTACATTCCTGAATGGAACACACTGGGTGTGCAGGGTGTGCAGTAAGTTAGAGCAGACGGAGAGTGTTTTAATTGTGGTCAGCAGGACCATTTAACATTTAAATGCCCACTGAGAAGGTGTTTGAAAATGTGATAAAGACACATTTCAGGTAATAATGTGGGTTTGAAAGTAGATCAGTGTTTAAGTGAAGACGATATTAACATTTTCGTCTGAGAAAGAATAAGAGATAAAAAACAAGGTCAAAAGATTGAAGTCTTAAAGTGAATCCTATAGAAAATATCTATAATAATAATTTTTATAAGTGAATTGATGAATACAGTTTGATGTAAAATTATGGATAATGACAACAAATGTGAGTTGCAGGAAGGAAAAGTAACTAAAAGGATGATTGTGTTTTTAATTAAACATTTTAAAAGGGTTTAGATTATATAGAGAGACAAATCTCACGGATGATTTATAATAACTGCAAAATATGCAGAGTAGCCTTGTCAAAGTTAGTGTGGATCCTGATTGGAGATTGATAAGCTCCTAGGAAAACTTTGAGGTCAGATATTAAGTTATGGTAATTGAGAACTTGACAACTAAAATTGAGATGAAATGTTAAACGTTATGGAGAACTAGAATAATTATTTAAGATCAAATAAGCAGAAGCAGTAATAGGCTACTGAATTAACAGTTCTTAAATGTAAAATGTAAAAGGCACCTGATTAAACAAACAGCTTGAAAAGTGTTGACCATGAGAGAACTAGAAGCTGATGTTTTGCTTTCAAAAGATAAGTTTGTTATTGGCTGTAATGAAACAGTTTGCTTATCTGAATCTGATGTGTGCTGTGACTCTAAACGGCCAGTACGACAGACACTCAATCTGAGTGGAAATTTGTAATGTCTAAATTCCCTGTATGGGCAAAAGACAACTATAAAATTATGTTTATTTGGAAACAAATGTCATTTCTGGCAAAGATGCCTTAAGCTGGGATAGTTAAAAGATGATAGATAAAAGTTTTATGTTAGAAGTATTTGAGAGAACAGTTTACCTGTCCTGAGTGCCAGACCTGAATGTCTCAGAGTCTCTCTCAGTCAAATGTCAGCTAACAGGCTGTTATCTGAGTCTGTGTCATAAGTAATAATAAGCTATTTATAGTAAAAGCACAGTGTTTCAGTTGAAAAAATCAGACACAGAGATGTTAAAGAAACCATTGCCATTAAGAGGGCAATTTGTATTTGTGAGTTTTAAATGTAAAACTGAATGACTTTAAAGGAGTCTTTAAAATAATAATGCAGACCTTAAATGATAGAAATTACATTTTTGATTATTTTATTTTAGGACCAGTAACTTTTCTGTCTTATCTTAAGTCTCCACCATTGAAACAGGCCCGATGGCTACGGCTACAGATGTACAGTAACAGTACACTGAATGTATGGTTGTGATCTAAATTCACTGAGTATAATCTAAGTAGCTAGGTTGATGATTTTAAGATGGTTAATGGATTTAAGTGATTAAATACCGCTGTTATTAACCTGTCTCCCTGTGTGAACAATATTAGGCAATCGGAATGGCTCTGGTGACTCTTGAACGTGCCTTTCCTAAGCTCCAGAAAGCAGCTGAGTTCTGTTAAAGAAGACTGATTTGGTATTGCGAGAGAGCGGTTACCAAGCGTGCACGAAGTGGTTTTTCCCAACGACGGGTAAGACTCTCTTTTGCCAGACAGAGGGCAACCTAAGGCAGGGGGATCACGCCGACGCTGACCACCCGAATGGAGGTGTGAAATGTGAGACAGGTATGAGAGTTGAGCAGGAGCTGTGAGGCCAGCAGCGTCCTTATACCGTTAAGTGGAGATGCAGCTGTGACGAGTTACGGCAGTCTGCCCTATAAATGCAAAGCTCCTCCATACCACTCACCAGAAGAAACCGCATTAATGGTATGACTTGTTTTTCATTGTGACAAGTATCTGCAATTATGCCAGGGGACAACACCCTGAAGAGAAAATTATAGATAAAGAGCCAAGGGGGAGGGGCTTTCAAGAGCCAGCTGATAACATGAGGGGATTGCCATTGTTTGTTGTGGAGACAGGAACAAAACTTTTTATGTATTGGCTGCCTCATGGGCAAGAATAAGAAAATTTATAGAAGTGTTGATTTTGAACTAATATGTTTATAACATAGTTTTAACTCCTGAAGGTCGTTTGACATGGTGGGGGGGCTAAAGATGAAGACAGCTTTTGATTTAAGAAAAGTCTGGATAACAAAATTTAATGGTAAAAGGTTAGTGATGAATTTAATATTACATTCTGAGAGCTTGAGTGGAGGAAGGGATGGTAAACTGTGTCTGTCTTTCTGTTGTCGGCCTGCTAGAGCAAGCTGAAGCAAAATAATGATAAGGAAAATTAAACAAAGCAACCCAGCTGACTTGTCTAAAAATCTAATGAAAAATGAACAGAAATGCTTTGGAACTGGTTAAGAGACCATGTAAAATAAGCTACAGAAAATGTGAAGTTTAAAATCTTACTAAAAATTTAAATCTTTTTAGCAATAATATAAAGAAAGGCGAACATTGAGAATGAGTAGTTAAGATATGTGTGTCTAGTATGAGTGTGTGTGTGATGGTGACAGCACTTTGTACATACTTGTACATACTAACAGCACTTTGTACATAACTAATACATACTTGTATTTATTAGTTTGGGGTAATAATATTCCACCTGAAGAGGGAGTATATTGTTTCATCATTACAGATGGGTTAAGGAAAATGACAAATTTTAAAGAAGCCAAAATTGTGAGTGGATCTGATGAAAAGATGATACAGAACATAGGACAAGCTTTAAATTGATTGGTCATCAAGCTCTGTCTGATATTAATTACTTTTGTCTTTTGTGATGTTGATTTGAATTACGTTCTGGATCAGTTTAAGTATTTGTGTAAATTGGAATTGTGGAGTTGTAGATCACAATCTGGCATGGGCTGAGATAAATGAAAATGTTATAGATTTGATGGCAACAACAAAGTGACACATTGGCTAAGTAAAACATGAAATTTGGAAGAGAGCCCCTAAAAATGTATGATTATTGTGGGCAAAAGGATGAGAATGTTATTTGACTGACAATGACCAAGTGACCAAGTCTGTACACCACGACGTGACTTGATAGAAACAATTGATGACTTTTAAAATGTTTGTAGATGACTGAATTAAGAGACCAAACAACAGGCCTGAAAAGCAGGATACGCTGTGAGGCTCGGGGCCTTTGCCCTTCAAATACTTCGTTGAGCAGATGAGATTGTGGCTTTAAGTGAAGAATGTAATATCTTGTTTCAGAGACAGAGAAAGATGTCTGGAGGAAATTTGGCTGAAGGGCAGTGTTGATGGCTAACTTTGATTTTCCAGACGCCATTATGTTAAATTGATGCACGAGTTGAGTCGTGCATCAAAAGGGGGGACAAAATATGGTTTTACTAAAGGGACAATATATGTTGGGAGAACACTAGGGGTAATTGGGTAAAAGGCCGTCCCAAACAAAATTTGCTTTCTGTAAATGTATTTGCAGGACTGTTTCAATAGGAAACGCCAGGGCAGATGTGGCAGCGAAGGACACGGCAGCACAGCAGACGAAAGAAACTATGTGTACTTTACTATCTGAAAAAAACCTCGACATTTGTTTTCTTTACAGAGAATGGAGCAGAGCATAACTTAAAATTTTCCTTTCACAGAATGTCAGATTGGATTGCAGCAAACAGAATGATTCTGTTCCAAAATGTATAAATATTGTGTTGTTGACATGAGCAAAGTGGGTTGAATGTTACTGTAATAGTTGAATGAGTGCTATTAAGTGAGCAAGAAATTATCCGGTGATAATATGTTTCAGGTTGCTGAATTGGCCAGATGTGGAGAATAAATTTAGAACTCATAATGTATATAATCAGTAAACAAATGGTGAAAATTCCACAGGTCACACCAGAAGGACGAGCGGCTGGACAAGCACTAACAAAATACTTAGGGTCTCCATTTACAGGTGACAGCAGCTAGGAAATGGTCCACTCCACAAACAAGGTTGCAAGGATGGAGATTGCAACACCGCCGTCCAAACATCTCACCTTAAACAACACCAACCAACCTCAGCAAACCGACACGCCAACGAGATTTGAATGGTCACTGATTCATTAGATAGATGTATTGTTTGATTAATCTGGGGGTTGGGGATTCGGGGGTAGGATTGTCGATATTGTACAGAGACTGGTCAGAGCAGGGATGTTTTGGTAAATTGGTAAAAAGGACAGTTTTATCCAGATGATGATACAAGTAGTGGGAGCTATAGTGAAATGTATTAATTGTTGGGGTATGTTTTCTTATTCTTTTTCTTTCTATGAATGTTTTTTTTATATGAACAGAGGGCTAAAAGCTGTGCTTATCTGCTATGAGATGAGGTACAAGGGAAGGGTTTGAAATGAAGGATTTTATTATACTTTTCTTATACTTTGTATTTTGATGACCTGTTGAAATAGCCAGTGTGAATTGATGGTTTTGTTTTTTGTTTTTCCTAACTAATCTGTACACTATTTCTTGTTTAACTGAGGTGACTAAGGGTTCGATCAAGGTCGAGAGTGCAATAGCAGTGTCTATTCATTCAGCCCGGCTTCAGATTAAATTCTTTACTTGCTTGCTAATATTTGAGGGACTATCCTTACAAAAAACAGCCTAAGCGTTTTATTTTCCAAATGCTATTTTCACAAATGTTTAAGAAGAGTGATCAGAAAACCAGAGATGAAGAGTGTGATGGTATGACTTAAAATTTGTCTTTTTGTTTATTATTGTGATTATGGATAATCAGAATGATAAAAAGTGGGGATTGTTGTAGAAATGTTAATAGTCATTTATTCCTAACAGATATCATAAGGGATTGAAGCTATTTAATGTGTAAAAATATATGTGTGTACGTGCTTGTGCGTGACGTTTCAGGAATATATGGGACAGGACATCTTGACCTTAGGAATGGTCAGATTTGGCTAGTTTATTCCAGTACCAGTTTGTGTCCTTAAGTAGAAACTGAACAGCAGTGGGGGCCTTATCTGAGTTGGTGGAAAAGTACAGCGGGTGAGAAGGAACCTTGAAAAGAGTATAAAAGCTGTCTCATGTCTTCCTGGTGCGCGCCACTCACTTCACAGAATGTAACGGCTGTGATGGCGACTGGGCCTTCTTGCAAGAATAAACATTTCTCTTTTTATTAATTTGTCTCTGAGTGTCTCTTACGCAGTGATGATGTTTAACAGAATTTTTGCCACAACACTAAGGCATCATGCCTCAGACTAAAAGGCTTCAGTCATTGGACAAAACGGCATCGCGCCTCAGACTGAAAAGCTTCAGGTCTCAGGAAAAACAATGTCAGGTGTCAGGTCTCGTACAATTAGGCATCAGACGAAACAGCCTCAGACAAAAAGGTATCAGACTAAAAGGCATTGTACAAAACGGCATCAGACAAAAAGGTATCAGACTAAAAGGCATCAGATGAAACGGCATCAGACAAAAAGGCATCAGACTAAAAGGCATCGTACGAAACGGCATCAGACAAAAAGGTATCAGACAAAAAGGCATCGGGCGAAACGGACTCAGGTGGAGTTTAGAGGTTCGCATTGCCCCGCCTCATGTGACGACACAGTTATTTATATAGACATAGTTATATAGACATAATATCTGTTATTTCGATATAATATCTCATTATTTCGACATAATATAACTTGCTATTTACAATGGTTTTCTATGGGAGGAAAATGCTAAACGTTTAATTAAATGCGTTGCGTTCATATTCTGGGCTCATCTGATTTTTTTGTAGCCTTTATTATGATTTTAATGATTAATACATGCACGCACAATTATCTGTGAACTGGATAAATGTTGCAGATATGTTTTACTATGCACAAACAAATGCCTTTAAACTTGTGTGCAAAATTCAGAATTAAATGAATGTGCATCAATAGAGAATGATCAACACATTTTCCTCCCATAGAAAACCATTATAAATAGCAAGTTATTATGTCGAAATAACGAGATATTATATCGAAATAACAGATATTATGTCGAAAAATAACTATGTGACGTCACATGGGGCGGGGCAATGCGAACCTCAGTCTAAACTCCACCTGAGTCCGTTTCGCCCAATGCCTTTTAGTCTGATGCCAATTTGTCTGAGTCCGTTTGGTCCAATGCCTTTTTGTCTGAGACTGTTTTGTCTGATGCCGTTTCGTCCGATGCCTTTATGTCCGATGCCTTTTTGTCTGAGGCTGTTTCGTCTGATGCCTTGTACGAGACCTGACACCTGACATTGTTTTTCCTGAGACCTGAAGCTTTTCAGTCTGAGGCGCGATGCCATTTTGTCCAATGACTGAAGCCTTTTAGTCTGAGGCATGATGCCTTGTTTTCATATGTCTGAGGTCTGAGAATGTCCTAAAATGTACACCGTACTGCTGCCAAACCAAGAGAAGACTGTTGGAGAAAGATTGCTGATTGTGTTAATGTGTAATCTAAATAAATACGTTCTTTATTCATGTAAAATGATGTATATAAGGCTATGAATCTATGTGTGTGTGAAATATAGCCCATATTTTTATAATATATAAAAAAATGTGCATGTACTGTATATACTAATAAAGATTAATATTCATTGATTTTTAGATGCAACTCCAAACGTTCTTGGCAGCTGATAAAGACAATATAAGATGATAAAGACAATATATAGATAAAGAAAATATAAAAATATAATTCAAAGTAGCCTAGTAAGTATTTACACACAACCTTTATTTTTATTTTTATTATTAACACTTGTTTGAGGCAAACCGAAAAAAGAGTGAAATTCAGAAAACCAGTGTAGGGCCACTCCTCCAGAATACACTGAGTTGGCTCTGATAGGAATAAGGGACGGCCGATTATGGATGGGATTACAGGTGCTGTACAATCTGACCCTGGTGCTGGCTCCTCTAAGCAAGTAACACTGGGTATGTGTGCGATACATTACTATTTTAAGTTTAAATATGGCTGACTGTATGTTCTGCAGTAGAGGGAAATGCAGTGTCCCTGTTGAAGCCAGCACACACACACACACACACACACACACACACACACACACACACCACACACACACACACACACACACACACACACACACACACACACACACACACACACACACACACACACACACACACACACACACACACACACACACACACACACACACACACACAGTCTCACACACAGAGGTCAGTATGCAGCAGACAGAACACCAGAAACATATTGGCCTACTTTTATTTATCAGGGAGGAGGAAATGATGAAGACACTCTGTCTGTGTTCTGGGACAGTTGCTGAGGTGAATGCACTGGGCTTTTTATTAAGGCAAACATTTGAATGTGTGGCATAAAACAGGGACTGGCCCAAGTTACACATCTCTTTTATTGTAGGATTTTTACCTCTTCCTCAACAGGCTTCAAAAGAAATGTGAACAAGGTAAGGATTTAAAACCCTTGACATATATTACAGGTGTTTGTCAAGGAACTTTTTGTGAGTTGATTAGCCTCCCAAAAACTTGTAATGATCATGTTTGTGGTGGATTTTTTCAGGTGGAAACAGACTCAGTCAGGGCCCTTTACAAAAGGAGCCTATAGAGCTAGGCTGCACACTAAAGGAGCCTATAGAGCTAGACTGCACACTAAAGGAGCCTATAGAGCTAGACTGCACACTAAAGGAGCCTATAGAGCTAGACTGCACACTAAAGGAGCCTATAGAGCTAGACTGCACACTAAAGGAGTCTATAGAGCTAGACTGCACACTAAAGGAGCCTGACTGTGAGCTGAGGAGGCTCCACATTTAAAAAACAAATGCAACAGCTAGATTAAACTGAACTCAGTATGTGAACTTTTTTAACCAAGTAACACTTTAGCATGAATATTTATTAATGCAACTTTATATTCCTTGTCCCCCCCCCCCCCACCCCAGCCCCACCCCCATCCCACAAAACCAATAAAACAGTTTGAGACCTATCTGCAGTTTCAATGTGCTTTTATTAAGTGTAATATTGTATGGTGATTGCAACTACATTTGCACCAGCTGGGTGGTCAAGTGTGTTCGGGTCAGTTTCATCGGGGAGAAGCTTTCTGTGGTGGTTCTGGCTCCTTTCTATGGTGGCTGTATTGTGCAGAATGGCACATGTAGACACTATCTGTGACGCCCACTCTGGTGACTCTTATGTGCCGAAGACAGTTGAAACATGCCTTTAGGATGCCAAAGATCATCTCTAACTTTTACTATGGTTTTACTGACACATGAGGGTCATGATAGGGAGTTATTGTATAGGCTTTGCTGTCCCAATTCTAATTAACAGTGTTTTGTACTGTACCAAATTTAACTAGCTTTCCTCAAAGCGCTGACACAACATACTCACGGAAAGTAGATTGTTATCTGTTAATTTTACTATTAATTTAAAGATTCATCTCACAGAAAAGAATAATTTCACATGTTCACATAATCTCTACCTAAACATTAAGGCTGTGAAAGGACTTTCTATTAACATAATCCGCCTCATGTTCTCCTAGAGAAGTGGAGATTGCAACATGTGTGCAGGCTATTGCTCCAATGACTCTATTGGGAATCATATCATAAGATTAACCGAATTAAAAAAAAAAGATTTAAAATAATGCTTAACATGTAGCAATTTTATAAAAACCCTCTCTTATGGACATGGTCAATAAATGTCTGGGGAACACTATTAATCTAATAATGTAGGCCTACTGCAGACCGAGGAACACCTTGCGAATGGTTCGACAAACCGTGTTTTCCCCTAGATTCTGTGCATCACCGATCGTGCAAGTATGTAGGCTACCACTTGCAAAAAAACGCAACGCAATACCATTTATGGTACAGTAAGTGCATGAATTCGACGTTTTAAATTATTTATGTGCGTCTCAAGAAGTTCGCAAAGATAAGATATTCCTTCCGCAGAAAATCTGTATCTTTCATACAAGTAACTATCAGGAAAGGCAAGGGGATTTTGTCCGGCTAAAAACTCTTTCTCTACGATGTGCTCGTCTAACAATTTGCGCTGAGATGTCGTCCACCGAATTTGAAAGAAAATGTAAAGCCACAGGAAATCCATTCCACAGTTTGCAGCCAGCTAGCAGACTAGCCGGCGGGAATCATTTTTGGAGTCATTTTAGCAGGATTTCGGATATCTCAGCAGGTTGGATCGGGAAAAATCCGAAACATGAATTACGCTGGTATCGGTCCCGATACTGGATCGGATCCGCCCCATCCCTACATGTGGGCCATCATAGGCATGCTCGTCAACGTCGGAGAACTGTTTCTTCATTCGCATCCATTGTAACCTGAGCTTGACCAGACTCCCTCGCCCATGGTCACTTCCGGTTAGTGCTTTAGAAGTTATCACAATTTATCTCAAAATATCCTTAATGGCTAAATATATATTACTCCAGTTCAGAAAATCTAGTTGTTTTATCATTAACATACACTATGCTATATAGGGGTGTCCAACCTGCACGTTCATGTCTTTGAGCTCCACCGTAAACTCAACCAAGACGGCTGATGTCCTTTAAGGTTCTAGGAGTACAACACTAGGAATAGGAGTTGGTTGCAAAGAGATAAGGCTCAAATACAGTAGTCTTTGTTTTATAACCAAAAAGATACCCAGAAACAGGACAACTTAAAAACGCAAAGTAGAACTGACACTGAACAAAACCAATCAAAGAAATGAAGACAACTTAAACCATTTGTAACTTGCCTAGGAGACTAACTGAAACATAATACAACACCCATTAAAAAAAGAAAAGAAATAAAGTCATTGATTACGGATTCAAAACTGCTTCTGGATTCTGGCACCGTTATATATTTGCTGCAGGAGTGCCATTTTAAGCCAAATAAACATTTATAGCTTTAGAAAGACAAAACGTTTAGGGTAACAGATTGACAATATTACACTTTAACTTCATGTAGATTACGCTGGTCATTCCCAGGAAACGCATGAATAGACAACGGAAGACAGTTAATATGAATGCTATACAAGTCGCTTAGAACATCTGCCACATGCACTAATGTAATGAACGATCTGATGTAAAGTGTTGTGCAAAACAATGTAAAACTACAGGGTTTGGTTTAGACAAGTCTTTATTGCTGATATTTGACAATTTCAGCAGAAGTTCAGGAGTCTTCAGAAGAATCACGAATCTACAAGAAAGCATAAGATAATAGGATGTAAATGTCCTGATCATCCCGTCAGGCTTTATTTTGTGATATGACCGACTGACTTTACAGGATTACATTACAAAACTGTTGCATGACATGGTTCATGTTAGCTTATAATATGATCATCAATAATTAGCCTTTAATAATTATATACTTGCTTTTCTTGTCGTCATCCTCCTACACCTGAAAGAATAAACAGATTTAGTTGATGTGCAGTGTGTGTCAGTCTGAGTTTTTGATTGCGATCACATCACCTTAATCACAGCAGAACATGATCACGTCATTGAGAGCGGTGTCGTCTCCGTCTCCCTGTGACTCTTCTACACGGGTCTGTAAGCCGCAGATTCCTGTTCCTTCACATGTTGGACTCGAGTCGCCCCATTTACCCCAGAAACCCCAGTCTGCGTTGATACCTCCGTTAAACCAGCCCCAGTCACTTGGACCAGATTTGAACCTAAAAAAAAAAAAAAGACAATATTGTGATAAATATGTAATTGTGCTGTCGGATTGACGGTCAGTCACATTATCTCCTGCAGCCGAATCACTGCAATCTGGAACAGCAGCACGACTGCGAGCGTGATATTAACTAAACTATTGATGGGGAAAACAGAGTCCTTAAAATTAAACCAGGATGGGTAAGAGATGGTGTGAGAGGTATACACTGGACTTATAGCACCACACACACACACTCACTTGATGTCGTTTGCGGCCGTATCATCTCCAGATCCTTGGGGAGATTCAACTTTCATCTGGAAAGCTGTAAAGTATCTAGAAGCATCAAATCTGGCAGTCCAGTCACCCCAGCTGAAGAAAACACAAAAAGGTTGTAGTTCAAACCAATTAGCATTCAAGAAAAACCAATTTACTTATTTAGCTTAAACACTTAATGTAAGAAGCATTAATAATCTGAGTCCATTACCCTCCTACGCTGGACTCAATGACAGACTGAAGGTTTCTGGCCTGATCAACACAGTAAAGTCGAATCCCATTGAGCGTTGTATCATCCCCCCAAACAAGTTTCCATTCCACCTTAAAACAACAAGACAGCCTTTCATTGAAAAAGTAAACTAACCCAACACTTAGTAATATTTATCTTGATGCTCTTTAGTATGACACAGACACTTTAAAATCTTAAATTCCCTGGAGAAACCTGGAATTAAATGACAAACAGCAACTCCACAGTTGTGAAGCGTTGAATCACTCATCCACCCCCATATTAGCAAAACAGAGTCAACGCCCAACTTACCTTCAGACTATACCCTGTGGCATAACTTCCAATTGGACAAAACTGCTTTTTCCCCCACGATCCCCACGGCCCTCCGTTCTTCACCCTCAGCTCAGATCTGTACGGTCGGTCAGACTGAACGCTCACAAGCCCAATAATGGCTATCAGTGAAAACATCATGGAAAAGAAGTGATGCATTGCTACAGCACTGGCCTGAACACTGACAGTTAGATTAATTTTTAGTTAGACGATCTGCAGAGAAGGATAAAGCAGAGACAGTAGTACCATCACATTCTCAAGTTTATTAAGGAAGAAGCCTCATATTTATACACAAGATTAAGCAGAATCATTAACCATGATGTCCTTTCCATCCAATCATAGAACTCAAAGATCAACCCCTACCATATTTGGCATATTAAGAAATTAGGTTTTATTAACAAAGTTCGGGAGGAGCACGTTCAGATAATCAAACCTAATTAAACACATGTGGAGCACATTCAGTTAATCAACCCAATCAATGAGTTAAGAGGTATATACCCAACAAACAAAACACGTATGTTATAGTAATGAGGCTTGTTCGACTTCATGCAGCTCTGCGCAGACCGATCGGTGGCTGACTTGAAACAGTGCATGCCGGTTAGAAATTTTGTCCGACTTGATGCAGCGCTGACTCCACATGACTGTGACGTATGCTAACAAAACACCGCGAGAGCGTTTCGAGAGTAGCCGGAGAACTCAGCCAGCGCAGATTCTCAAGAGCGGCTGCACAGGTTCTGATGACGACACAACTGATCCACGATTGGCCGGATTCACTGCATGACAAAGATCACGTGTGTTTCGTGTTTATTCGGTTTATTCTCACACGTCTTTAGTTCCACTAAAGCTCAGAAATCATTGTTTTATAACAGTAAACACTCTTTTCATGTAGTCGCGTTGTATTGTATTATGTTTATCAAAATAAAACTGATTAAAAAACGTTGATTCCACTTCATTGATAGTAACTGTAGACTTATGTTGAACTTTATTCTTGTTCAAACAGACGCTGTATGAAGCAGTACATAAAGTATTGAATGAAAATGTCTCTGAAACATCTGTGTATTTGGCAAATTGCATTTATTTCACTTCAGCTGTGGTAAAGTATACAAACACCACGTGAGCGTTCACTACGGGAACCAGAAAGTGTCCGACTTCACGTCTCCGTTTGCAGCTCCTCCCCGCCTGCACGCGGCTACTCTCGCCGATCGCTTACATCCAGCCGCAGCCGATGTCGAACACACCTATGGTAAATTGAGTAACAAGGAAAAGATACAGAGGGAGAAAACAAAATGAGAAAATGTAGGAGCAATACAGGGGCCTATACCATGAAGGTAGCTGAACAAACTCGGAGTTACAGGATTGGTTTTGAGTTGATAAAACCAAACCGATGCAATCAGGCTTTATTGGTACCATGGCAGCTCATCAACTTTCTCTGTCAACACAGGCTTTGATCTTAAGCTATGGCTGCGTTCCAAACCGCATACTTAATGAGTAGGTACTTAATTTCAATGAGTACCTACTTAACGAGCGCTAAAAGAGTAGGTACTTTATAGCCAAATCTCGTTGAGTATGAATGCGATCCGGACATCATCGACATGTTTACGTTATCATGTGACCTACGACGCGTTATCACAAGCGCAACAACTTAAAAGATGAACGACACGTTTAATTCATCTATCTGTAAATATCTTGATATTGATGAAAGTTGCTCATTTTGTTGTATTGTTGAAGAAACAGCTGCCGATTTTTTTTGTGAATACATTTAGGGTTGATTTAAGCAGTTTTATCCTTATAACGATATATTTATTATTATTATTAAGAAACCTCAAAAAACGTCATCTCTTGAATATGTTGTTAATTTATTTATTTTCCTCAGAACTATTTAAAGATATGAATAGTATAAATAAATAAGTAGATATAAATAGTAATAGTATCTCGCCTTGTTATTGTTCTTTTTTTCCTGTGTATAAATATCATATTATGATGTACACAAACCAATGATCTATATGTTTTCTGCTTTGTCATTATTGTTCATTGTTAGATCAATCTTTCCATGATCTTGTATGTAATAAGTTTATAAGTTTAAATGATATCAGCGACAGGTGCACTAACACTTCACATCAGTAACTCGACAGCACAAACAGTTTTCCTCAGCGTTTGTAATGTCTGCACAAAGGAGACGAGCAGCTCGAAGATCTCTCCGTTGGAGGAAACTGTTGATTTATACTTTATATAAGTATCGCTCCTTAAAAATTAATATTAGCCTACCTTAGAATAAATTGCATTGCAAATGCTGACCAATACTTAATTATATTACTTTTTTATAGCCTACTAAAAATGATATAATTTAATAAAACAAGCCGAATGTAATTTGTTTTGTCATATGATAGTTATACATGAATAGCTACACACTAGCTATAAATGCAGTGAAACATCTCAATTTCCAGTCAAGCAATGAATTAATGCATACATTAGGCTAAATAATTATATTTTATTTACTGACAACAATAATAAACATGAATAAATGAGTAAACGAACAAATAAAAGTAACCATCACAATAAACAAATGCATATACAAGACAACAACGCATGAAACAAAACTTTTTTCAGACTACAAGCATGCATTTACAGGCGGTGAACCCCACATACTGCCATCTCAACACAGCGGTTCGCATTCTGGGCTTTATCCTGATAAATTTATCAGAGCTGAGCCGTGCCTGCTTGTTGCTTCACTTCACAATCTGCAGTAAGGGCAGATAGAGTGATGGAGGGTCTCATAAGGGCAGATAGAGTGATGGAGGGTCTCATCCATGGGACCGTTTCCAGGATTCAGCTTTGGACTCCAGTCTAAAAAGATAAAAGAATAAATAAAACGAGCGCTTCAGTCAGTGACGGCTTCCTGGTCGTCGTTTTTACTCTTGAACGAAGCACATCACGGGCGCGCGCTACTACTGGTATGCTAAGCGAAAATAATTTAATAAATGGACATAAATCTTCTTTTTAAATAAGCATTTAAGCAATATCAACAATATATTAGATAAATAACATTTACAAATTCTACAATGCATTTAAAAAAAAAAAGACAATAAAGATAAAATCCACTAGGCTATATCACACCAGTCTGTAGACATTTCAGATCCTACAAAAATGCACAAATATTATATAAAATTATTTACAGCACATTTGTCTAATGAAAACAGTGTTGACAACAGTGAATTATCTTAAACAATAGTACACGCAACTCAGAAGTCTATTTCATATCTATTAGACGTAGAAATATGCAATTCTTATATTAGTTTTTCTTACCAGATATTAAATAGACATTTAGAAATTATTTAAGATGTATATGGTTTAAAATGTATGCAAATCCAGTTTGGAGACGTATGTGTCCTTACTGGAGCTCCTCTGTTAGCTATACAATAAAATGTGATTTACAGCAAAATCACAAATTTACCATACTATATAGCGTCTTTAAACCTTCAACAATTCAACAGTTTACTGTACAGTACTTCAACACATGCGATCATCATTTGATTTGTAATATTTAATAGGCTACTCAAATTTGAAAACACTCGTCCTTCATCATTTCGTCCGGCGTCATGTTCGAGTATGACCTATCCTTGAGCTTTCGAGGCTGATTAATAATCGTTCGGATGCTTTGGAAAAGATGGTAGGGGAAAACTCACGTGTGATCGCTAGTATGAAAGAAACGATTAATGAAAATACCAGGCAGATTTCTGGAGTGAAAGATGTTATTGACTTTATGAGTGCCGAAGTGAAAGATTTGAAAGTCAAAATCGGCGCGACTGAGTCAATGGCCAAAAGAGTCGAGTTTAACTCGCATGAACAGGAGAAACGGCTTCTGCACCTCGAGGCTTACTCACGTCGATGGAGTCTCAGAGTTCATGGGGTACCTGAAAGTGAACGGGAAGATGTCCGTAATAAGGTCATAGACGTTTGCCAGCACCTTCTGCCAGACGCGAAAGACAAATTCAAGGATGCCGTGGACACCGTTCATCGCTTGGGTCGCAAACGGATGAACGACAGCAAGCCCAGAGGAATCATCGTCCAGTTTACCTCCCGTTTTCAACGCGACGCGGTCTGGCGTGCTGCTAAAGATTCAATTTTTCTTAAAAACAACAACCTGAAAATTTCCGAGGATCTGTCTCCAGCGGATAGAGAACGAAGAAACAAACTATGGCCCGTCGTGGAAAAGGCGAGAAAAGAGAACAAGCGAGCTCACTTTGTGGGTGGAAGAGCTTTTGTAGAGGGATCTGAGATATTCCCTCCTGAGTCCTGACTGAGTTTCTCGTTTATCCTTATCGTCTCCTAACTTTAATATTGCCTCCATCCTCTTGACTGGTGGACTTCGGTGTTCTGGACTATCACCAGTCTACAGCTCTTCCCAGGACACTGAAGGCTCATCTGACGGTACTACAACCTTGATTTTGTAAGACATTTAAAATGCTGCCTTTTCACGTGGTTCAAATAGTTCTACTTTAGAACGTGTTACGGTTTCTCTTATGTATATTGAGAGACGTTCTAGTATGCTTCAGACATTTGTGTTGTCTTGCTTGTATAATACAATAGTCTCAATGACCTAGTCGATCTGGTATTATACTTATGTTCTCCAATTTCATTTAAAGTTTTACTTAATTGGAATTTCAGACTGTATTTCAATATCCTGATATTATTTGAGTTGCGGTTCTCTTCCTAATGCTCATTTCTTGACCGTTTAAAGTTCTTTATAAAAAGTTACTAGATAAGTTTTGCTTATCTAAGTATATTCAATTTTATTTGTTTTCTTTCTCTTCAATCTCCTTTCTTTTACTTCATGTCTTTATCTGTTGTTTCTTTAAATGCTAGGGGGCTAAGAAATCATACTAAGCGAAAGGCTATTTTCTTATATCTCAAACAATTTAAATCAGATTTTTGTTTCATCCAAGAATGTCACTCAACTGTAGAGGATCGTAATTTCTGGAGGTCACAATGGGGACTGGACATATGGATGTCTCATGGTACGACCCATTCAGCCGGTGTATGCATCTTAAAAAATCATTTTAAAGGGAAGGTGTTACTTAATGTAAGTGATTTAGGTGGACGTTATATCTGTCTCGTCACTGAAATTTCAAACTTCACGTGTATTCTTGTTTGTGTTTATGGCTATAACCAGCAGAAAGAAAATGAAGCCTTTATTAGTCATCTAGAGGAACATGTATTAAAATTATTAACTAAATATCCAAATTCCATGCTTATTTTTGGCGGAGATTTTAATGTTGCCTTAGATGGCAGCTTAGACAGATGGCCTCCAAAACTCCCTGACAATACTAGTTTATACTTAAAAACGTTTATGCAAAGATTTTCTTTGATTGATAGTTGGAGAGTGTCACATCCCTCTCAAAAGATGTTCACATGGAGTAATAACTCTCTCTCCTCCCAGTCCCGAATTGACATGTGGCTTATCTCTAAAGAATTATGCAATACCTCTACTGATATTTTGCCATCACCATTTTCTGACCACAAAAGTATCTTTATTCGTACCCATTTTCTTGCCTCTGATAATGTGCGTGGATTCTCTTCTTACTGGAAACTTAACAACTCCATTCTGTCTTACAGTGAAGTAAAAGATGAAATTAATAAGATAATTCACAAAAATTGGAGTAAAGCAAGAGAGGAGAATAGTTACAGCAGCAACTGGGAATTTACTAAATATGAAATTGGCAAATATCTTAGAAAATTTAGTACTGATTTGGCAAAAAAGAAAAAATCTGATGAAAACTCCATTATATGTAAAATCACCAATCTTCTCTCTAAAAATGTGGATGATTTACTTGATTGTGAAAAAGCAGAATTGACTGATTTACAGTGCAAATTAGACAACATATATAAACATAAAGCTGAAGGGGCATTTATTAGATCGCGCAGAAAATGGCTTGAAGAGGGTGAACAAAACTCTGCGTATTTTTTCAGATTGGAAAGACAGCAAGCTAAAAACAACCAAATTCAAAAACTAAGGATTAACGGTAATATTAGTGATGACCCTAAAAGTATCGCAAAGTTCTGTGCCAAATTTTACAGTGATTTGTATACTTCTAAATTTTCCCAACAACATATGAATGATTTCTTTGATTCATTACCTAATATAAACCAGTTAAGTGATTTAGATAAACACTTTTGTGACGCCTCTCTCACATTGAAGGAGATAGAGGAAGCTATTAACTGTTTAAAAGCCAACAAATCTCCCGGAACAGACGGACTGAGCTCAGAATTTTACAAGCTATTTAATCTTAGTATTGCACCATTCTTGTTAAAGGTATATGAGGAAAGTATAGAAAAAGCATTATTTCCAGCCACATTATGTCAAGGATTAATAACTCTTATACCAAAACTAAATAAAGATCCCCTCCTATTAGACAATTGGCGCCCAATTACACTGTTAAATAATGATTATAAAATAATAGCTGCAGTCCTAGCAAAAAGACTAAAATATGTTTTAAACTCTATAATTGACGAAACACAGTCAGGATTTATGCAGAAAAGACACATTTCTAATAATATACGGTTAGTACTAGATATGTTAGACTATTCAGAGTTAATTGACAATGATGGCTTCATTTTCTTTTTAGATTATTACAAAGCCTTCGACACATTGGAACACAAATTTTTATTTCAGGCTCTTCGAAAAATTGGCTTTGGCGACTCCTTTTGCAGGATGGTCCAATTGCTTTACATCAACGGAAATAGCTCAATTAAGCTAAGCAATGGTACTTCACCTAGATTCTTTTTAAAACGTGGAGTTAGACAAGGATGTCCAGTTTCCCCTTACTTATTTTTAATTGCAACACAATTCCTTAGCGTACATATAAATAGTAGTTCTTTAAAGGGTATCACAATTGGTAACACTGAGATAAAAATGAGTCAATTAGCGGATGATACAGCTTTATTTTTAAATGATTCTTCACAAGTTCCAGTGGCTTTGGGTATTCTTCAGCCCTTTTCTGAAGCTTCTGGATTAAATCTAAATTTTAATAAATGTGAATTGCTTTCCATTAAAAATAGCTCTCTTACCTCAATTGAGAATATTACTGTTAAAAATAAGGTAACATATTTAGGTATACAAATTACTAAAGATGAATGTAGATGTTCAGCAAACTTCAAACCTATTATCACTAAGACTCAAAAAAGATGCAATTGCTGGTTACAGAGGGATCTGTCCTTAAAAGGCAGAACACTGCTCACTAAGGCAGAGGGTCTATCTCGTTTGGCCTATGCAGCTCAGTCTCTTTTTGTGGATAAGCCCACTTCTAAATTAATTAATGAGATTTTAATAAAATTCTTATGGAAAAATAAGCCTCATTATATGAGAAAGTCAGTCATATTAAACTCCTATAATAATGGTGGTCTGAATTTTATTGATTTTGATTCCCTCAACAATACATTTAAAATTAATTGGCTAAATCAGTACCTAACCAAACCATCTTCTATTTGGAATGTTTTTCCTCAACTTGTTTTTTCACAACTCGGTGGCATTAATTTTCTCTTAATGTGTAATTATGATATATCTAAACTCCCTATCAAACTCTCCAACTTTCATCGTCAGGTTCTCTTAGCATGGGCTCTAATTTATAAACATAATTTTTCACCACATAGATGTTATATTTGGAACAATAAGAACATCTTACTCAAGAATAAGTCCTTATTTTATGATAATTGGTTTAGTAATGGTTTATTTCTAGTGGAGCAGTTGTTTGATAAACAAGGTCTTCTGTTCAGATATTCAGAATTTCTTTCCGAATATCAAATACCAATAACCCCAAAAGAATTTGCTACAGTAATGGGAGCTATTCCCTCGGGTTTATGTATGCTTTTTAAAAACTGTAATTATTCTTCCGCAGTATCCACTGCATCCCTTCCTAAACCTTTTGATACTTCTGTTGGTCAAATCTGTTTTTCTGAGTCGAAAGCTAAAAACTATAAAATAAGATCTTTATTTCTTAAGGATTTGATTTCTGTTCCACCTGTTATTTCCTTTTGGAATAATTTGTTTGTTAACCTTAATTGGAAAAAAATATGGTCTTTACAACAGAAATTCTTTCTCACAAATAAAGTGAAAGAAATTTCCTTTAAGCTCATGCACAAGTTCTATCCTGTTAAGACATTTATACAAAGATTCAAATCTGACATTGAGATAACATGCTCTTTTTGTTTGAATTCTGATGAAACAATGGTTCACTTATTTTGGTCGTGCACTACACTCAGAAACTTTGGAATGATATTGATGTATTTATCAAGTGTAAGATTTGGTCAGGCTTCTCAATACATATGAGAAACATTATATTTGGGTATTTTGACTCAGACCCCACAAATGATAATGGCTGCTTTGTTATTAATCTAATTCTTTTCCTAAGCAAATTCTACATTCACAAATGCAAATTTTCAAACTGTAAACCTGTCTTCTGTGTTCTCTTAAAAGAGATAGAAAATTATATAAATGTGATTTCAGTATCTACTAACATGAAAGCCATGAGAACTGTTAGAATTTGTACTGCCTTTGATCTCTTCGTGTGAAAAAATGTACGTGATGTAATGGCCCTACCTCTTTCTTTTCTTATTCTTTCTTTTTCTTTTTTTTTCTTTTGCTATTGTCTCCTGTATTGTTTTGGTTGATATTATGTGATGTGTGTATGCTTTCTCTTTTGTATGTTCCCGTTCTCAGCATTAATAAAAAAATAAAATAAAATAAAATAAAAAAAAAAAGAGTATGACCTATCCTTCTTCTTATTTTATATGACGTATCCTCTCGCGTGGCCTCCTGGGATAGAAGAGTACCCATCGGACTGCACTCAAAAATCGGGCCGGAAGCAGTAAGCCATCCGGGAACTTCTCGCCTACTCTTTTATGAATACTGATGTTTCGAACGTACTGCTTCTTTCACGTACTGTTTTCGCCTACTATATAGTAGGAAAGTAGGCATATTCGAACGCACTTAAGTCCGAATCTCGCGAAAATTTGTACGTCAGCCAGGTAATTCTCGCCTACTCTTTTGGATTCATACATACTTTTTCGCTCGCCTACTCTTTTCCCATACTAAATAGTAGGGAAGTATGCGGTTTGGAACGCAGCATGTATGGCAGGTGAAATGACATTACGGTGCAATGTTAATGATGTGAATATTTTCTAGAAATAAAAATTCCAGATACAGCATATTCATTTTTCATTGATTCTTGCACCCAACAACACATCAAGATGACATTTAATAATAATAATAATTTAAGCTCCTTATTATGTTGCCGAATATGTGCTGCTTTGTATTGGCCGCCTCCAGTTGTCCGTTTGTTTTGCCTCCAGCTAGCACCGTGACGTAACTGTGACGTCGGCGGCAAAAGGGGTCGATAAAAAACTGATTTGTGAGATTTAGTGGAACTAAAGGTGTGAGAATACACAGATTGATGTTTTATTAACAAGGTTCGGGAGGAACACGTTCTAATGATCAAACAATCAAGTCAGCCAGCTGTCAGCAATCAGTAATCAACTGGTCCACTCAATCAGCACAAGTAAAGCCTATAAATACACACAGTCAACACCCAGGGGCGCCGCCAGGAATTTTGGGCCCCAAGAAAAAAAATCACGTTGGGCCCCCTCTGCGCAGCTGTTGTCACCACATTTCTAGGACCTAACTGTCCCATCAAAAGCTTTACATAACTCCAATCAAAGGCTCGCAACTGTCTCGCTTCTTGTAGTTCAATACTACTAGTACAATATTTACTGCTGGTGATTATAAATGCAAGTCTGCATACAGTAAGCATTTCAATATTTTTGTGCCATACACCAATAAATAACACTAACACTACAGAACATTGACACAAATACAATAGATACTGTGTGTGTGTGTGTGTGTGTGTGTGTGTGTGTGTGTGTGTGTGTGTGTGTGTGTGTGTGTGTGTGTGTGTGTCAAACAAATTGCCCTTCATGATGGAAAATAATAAAGTCTGTATAGATCTCATTTACGGCCAAAATTCAGTCTAAATGAACGGATCAAACTAGATTTTTTTAATACTGTCTGTAACTTACATGCAGGATGAGGTAAGCTCAGGGGCGTAGCACCAAATTTTGGGCCCTGGGTACAAACCATCTTGCTGGGCCCCCGTACCAAATACCATAGTGATACCAATGGGTGGGGTATTGCACTTTTATCATAAAAACACTTAAAATGTAAACAAAATAAGCCACACTCTGATTAATATATTTTTGTTTTATTGTCAAAAGTACTTACTGAGATGACAAAAGGTCTAGCAGGTCTGAAACTGAAATATATGGCTTCAAATGGTTGCTAAAATATCCTTTATTGTCACAATACCTTTTTAAAGTGTAGGCTAAGTACAAGTTAATTGACGATTATTTGTCTGTTTAAAATAAATGCAGACTATAGAATCACAGGGTACACTAACCGCCAAACTAGACATTCAGTCTTTGAATTACGTTTTAAAATAAGTCATTTTTAATCATTAAGATGTGCATTAAACTGAGAACAATCGTACTTATAATGTAAGCGCGTGCGGGAGTTAATTTGCATAACAATGCGGTAAAATAGGCGCTAACGATCTGTGTTTACGCGGGTGTTATATTTTGACAATAAAGGGAAATATAGGCCTACATGTAAACTTCTGACTCTGTGGAGAACTGCAGCAGAAGAGGAGACAAGCTGGAGACAATGTCAATGCTCGATGATGCATTTGAAGCTCACCTTTCTTTTAAAAAAAAAAAACTGAGTGAGCAACTGCTTGCCCTCATTTGCCTTTCTCTCTTTAATCTTCTTTTCTTTTCGTTTTTGAGCCCCTGATTTTCCTTTCTTAAGGAAAGACATGAATCTCTTCACCTGTCTTCCTAGTTCTTATCACATGGCTCACTCCAGCTCCTGTCTCTTTTTTTTTTTTATTTTTTTTTTTTTATTAAACATTTATTTACATAATACAAAAGTGAAAAAACTATAAGTCACAGACAAGAGCCAGAGGTTCAGGGATTGACAAATATTACATAACAATGGAATTCAAAGAAAGAAAGAAAAAACAGAAACAAAAAAACAGATAGGAAGTTTCATTTAAAAACAATACTCCCTACAAAACATAAAATAATAATAAAAAATGAAAATAAAATAAAGATAAATAAAAAGAAAGAAAATATATATATAGTTTTTTATAAAAACACACCAACAAATGAGCATACATTCAAAGTTTTAGTAGCCTTTTTGTTACAAGAGGTAGATAAGGATCTGATATAAATCTTAAAGGGTTAGTTCACCCAAAAATGAAAATTCTATCATAGTTTACTTACCCTCAAGTTGTTCCAAACCTCTATGTGTTTATTTGTTCTGCTGAACACAAAGGAAGATATCTGGAAGAAAACAGATTTCATTCCCCATTGACTACCATAGTATGTATTTTTTCCTACTATGGTAGTCAATGGGGAATGAGATCTGTTTTCTTCCAAATATCTTCCTTTGTGTTCAGCAGAACAAATAAACACATAGAGGTTTGGAACAACTTGAGGGTAAGTAAACTATGATAGAATTTTCATTTTTGGGTGAACTAACCCTTTAACATCTTCTTGAAAGTGAGAAAAATTGGGGGTAACTTTCATAGTTTTACATTTGTGAATAAAATATTTTGCAAGCAAAATAATTAAGTTGCAAAGAAAAAAAATATTTTCATATTGCTTCTCAAAAATGAAAAACCCAAACAGAACATCCTTGAAGTAAAGCTCAAAGTCTTTATATATATAGTTTACAATGAATTGGCAAATGTCTTGCCAAAGTTTTCTAGTATGATTACAATGCCAAAAAAGATGTAAGGTAGTCTCTGGTTGTGAATCACAAAAAGTACAGTTTACATCTATACTTAATTTAAATTTTGACACCATGAACGTTTTGACAGGATAATATGGAAGAATAAGCTTAAAAGAAATCTCTTTAACCTTATTTACTAATAGATATGTAAGGCAGTGTATTGCCTTGTCCACAAGATGTCCCCATAACGCTATCATATTAAAACCGATTCAGGTGCCTTTAGCGCTGTTTGTGCCTCTTGAGATGCCGTAGCGTTGATACGTGAGTATTTTCCTCAGTTCATGTTTTCAACGCTATAGGTAAGCCACGTTAATGGTAGGGAAAAAAAGCAATGTAAAATATATTTGTTGTTATCGCACTAAAGTTCAGTTTATTGAGATATTTTGTGTTGTAAACTGTTAAAGACCTAAATGCAGAGTAATGCAGAGAGTTAACATTTTTTGTTCTTTGCTTTAAAATGTGATTAATGTTTGGTGGCTAACGCAAAGCTTTGTATGATGATATAAGCAGCACGAGCTTGCTGTTGAACTACATGTGCATTGAAATGTACTTTGCTAGTTTCAAACTTAAGCTGAGTTCATGTTTTCAACGCTATAGACGCTGTGCTGTGGAATAAACAGTCAAGCCACGATCCCGAATCCTTCTGTGTCCGAGTCCTCGCTTTCTACCACCACCCACGATCATTCATAGCACAACGCAGAGCAGCAGAGGCGGTGCTAGAGGCCAGTGAGCACGCGGAGAGAGAGAAAGAGGGTTACATCTTTGGTGCCGTGACCCGGATTGTGGCACTGCTGGGCCGCAGAGGAAGATAATTCTACAGCCAGTGGGTTGAATGCTGAACTATATTTAACTAATGAACTGGAATTCTTAACTGAACTGGTGTTTTTGGAGATACGTATCTGCCATCACATCTATATCCTTTACAGTCTGCTGGGAATCTTAACTGTGATTGAACTGTTTATATTTCAATTAGCTGATTTAAAACATATTTGATAGTTTTATGGACAAGAAAGAAGTTTAAATTTTTTTTTTATTAGCCTTTTGAGATTTGTGAAAT
Source organism: Chrosomus eos (assembly GCA_036326025.1). Taxonomy (NCBI): domain Eukaryota; kingdom Metazoa; phylum Chordata; class Actinopteri; order Cypriniformes; family Leuciscidae; genus Chrosomus; species Chrosomus eos. Next base: position 14,864 of record JAZAVI010000314.1, on the reverse strand, counting down.
TTATCTAGGATTACGGTGCATCTGCTTGATACTGAGTGAGATTTAAGTTCTAACTGACAAGCCATTTTAGTTGATGAGTTAAGTTTTTGGGATAAGTGGGTTACATTTTTTATTGGGCTGAGCTCGCTGAAATACATAGCTTACTTTAGGACACATTTATTTCTATGGGATTGCATCATTTTACATATATTCAGCATCTCCATAGAGCTTAATTACACTGCCATTTAACCTGCTTGCACCCAGTAAACACATTTGGATTTTAAGATGTCACAGACCTATGCAAACTCACCACAAAACAAACAGGGCACCTCCACCAGTGCATCTAGCCTCCTAACGCCAGCGGGGCATGTCACCTTTAGCCCGCCATCCCCTACGAACTTGCCCTATGCTGACCAGTATGTGACGCCAGCCCATGCACGAAGGCGGCCAGGTCCTGGAGCCTCAGGGCAGGTACCACCACTTTGCTACGACAACAGCCCGGATGCAAGACCAGGTGGCCTGATAGATAGGACGGTGGATGCCTCTGTTCGCAAACGCAGTAGACATGGGCCCTCAGAAGCTATGACTTGGCAAAATTCTACACATCATGTCTGTGTTGAGATGCCAGTTATGCAGCAGGCACTCAAACCCTATCCAGTTGCTGCGCCCCATCTAGCCCAGTCCATTACGCCTGGCCCACAGGTTTACCCTAGTTATCCATATCCCACTTCTGTGCCTGTGCCAAGTTTTCAGAGCCCACCAGTGATGAATAGTACAGTTAAGCACGTAGCTGCTGAGCAGGCCTTTCAAGTGCGTTCCCCCGAGGGCACATTTCTCCCCGCTCCAGTTCCAGGTTATAGAGGAGCCACTCCGTCACTCCCATCTGATTATGCATGGGCTCCCAACATAACCCTACACAGCCCTCAGGTAGCATTAGACCAGGCAGCCGCTGATGCCCCTACCGAGCGGTCTCCTCAACAGATGCTGATCCCAGCTTCCCACATCAGCATGCATGCTGACGCCCGTTCTCCAGTCCCCCCTCCGCCTGCATCTGCTAGCCAGTCTGTTCACCCACACATGACACAATTCAGGCCTCCTGATCAAGCGGTAGCCAACCAGATACTTCCTATGACAACCTATGGGGGTTTCATGCAAACGCATCAAGTGAAAAATGTCCAAGTCTTCACTGGAAATCCAGACTGTAAGATATTGGTGGAAGACTGGATTCGCGACATGCAATATCTCTTGGAGGCAATAGAACTCCCAATGCACCTTCGCTTCTCCACTGTTGTGCGACACCTAGGGGGCGAGGCTCGAAATCTCATCCTTAACCTACCTCCGCATGATCAGACCCCAGAAAAAGCACTAGAGGAACTGAGGGCTGAATACAGCGATACGCGAGGCTCCTTAGACCCTCTGGCTGACTTTTATGAGCGGAGCCAGTATTCAGGGGAGTCTGCCTGTTCTTATGCTATAGCACTGGAGGCGAAGTTGAGAACAGTAGAGGAGAAGCAAAGAGGAGGTAAGCCCTTCCTGGATCGAGATAGCAAACTCACACGGCAGTTCATGAGAGGTCTTTCTGACGAGGAGGTGTACACCAGAATCGCACCAATGGCACCCAGGCTCTTGAGCTTCCGAGAGCTGCAGGCAGAGCTCCGAAGTCTAACTAGAGAAACTAAGAAGTTCCAGATGCGGAGTACAGCAAAGAAAACGTATGCTCAGGTGCATGTAACATCGGCAGGTGGTGGAAACACCAAGATAGATAGGCCAAAACACACATCTGAATTATCCGAGCTGACGGAAATGGTTAAGAAATTAGCCCTCGTTCAGGAAGAACAAGTGGCTAAGCTGTCACAACTAGAGTTGAGAATGACCTCTCCTCCCCTTTCCTCCCCAGTAGCTGTCCAACCAGCAAAGGGAAGAACCGGCCAGAATCCAAGCTTTGTCTGTTACCGGTGTGGGGAGCCAGGCCACACGGCCAGAGTATGCCGAGCAGTTCTTCCGGATCCAAGCCTAGCTGGAGCCCAGCAGCCTAAGGTTCCTGCTGACGGACACATGCACTCTGCTCAACATTTAAACGCTTAGTACCCATGGCAGCTGGGGCGTCCATGGGTACACAGCAAGGGCCCCACCCACCGGCAGTCGAGAGGAGTTGCACTGAAGGAGGGGAAACACCCCTAGTGGGACCCAGGAACGAAGGAGATGTAGAAGTCAACGGAAAGGCATGCAGGGCTCTAATTGACTCTGGCTCACAGATTACCAGTATTACGCACAGCTTCTGGCAGAACCACTCAGCTCTACAGAAGAAAAAGCTACAGCCTTCTAAAATACCAATAGAGGGTGCAGCAGGTCAGACCGTGCCCTACCATGGTGTTCTACACATCGACCTGAAAGTACTGGGGAAAGAGCTCAAGGCCGTACCTGCCTTTGTTGTTCCTGATTCCGACTATCGCTCTTCAGTCCCTCTGTTGGTGGGAACCAATGTCATTCGAGCCTCCCGAAACCATCTCCGAACAGCCTATGGCCCGCAGTTTCTGTACCAGGTCAAAGAGAAGCATCCAGGGTGGTACACAGCTTTACTGGAGGTGGGGAGTGCCGAGCAAAGTGAAATGCATGACGTTGTAGGTCCGGCGGTTTACAATGGTCGCACCATAAACATCCCTGGTGGAAAAGAGATGGATTTAATGTGTAGGATTAAAGAGGGCCCCCAAAGGAAGGTTTATACAGCCCTGATAGAAGGCCATCCCTCCCTGCAGCTCCCCCGGGACATACTGGTGGCTAAAGTGCTTGCAAATGTGAAAAGAGGTTGTGCTCCAGTTAGAGTGATGAATCTCTCCCAGCAAGTCGTTACAATCAAACGACACACAAATCTGGCCAGCGCAGTTCTGGTGGACAAGGTGGTGGAGTTCCCAGACAAAAAGCATGGTGAAGCTGGGAACAGAGGTGCATGTCTCAGCCTGGACCAAGTGGTGGCTAGCTGCAGGGTTGACCTAAGTGAAGCCGCGGTGGAAAGTGAGGACCAACGTACTCTACTTAAGGATCTGCTGGACAAAAATGCAGATGTGTTCTCCCAGCATCCCCTGGACTATGGTCACACCACAACTGTACAGCATGAGATTCCCCTGGTTGACCCAAGGCCTTTCCGACTGCCATACCGCAAAATACCTCCCTCCCAGTGGCAAGATGTGAGGCGGTTATTAATGGAGATGGAGGCAGCAGGAGTCGTTCGCCCCAGTAAAAGTCCGTATGCATCCCCTGTGGTGGTTGTGACCAAGAAGGATGGTTCACTTCGATTGTGTATCGACTACCGGAAGCTCAACGCCTGCAGCACCCGGGACGCATTCCCTCTGCCAAGGATAGAGGAGGCTCTAGAGGCGTTAGGGCAGGCAAAATACTTCTCCACCCTTGACCTTACATCGGGATACTGGCAGGTAGAGGTAGCGGAACATGACAAGTACAAGACAGCATTCAGCACTCCCATGGGTCTGTTTGAGGCCAATAGAATGCCTTTTGGACTGCAAAACGCACCCTCAACCTTTCAAAGGCTGATGACCTCCTGTTTTGGGGACTTAAATTTCACCCACCTACTTATTTACCTTGACGATATTATTATTTTCTCGAAGTCCTTTAATGAACATCTGGAGAGGCTTCAACTGACTTTTGATAGGCTTAGGAAGCATGGTTTAAAACTGAAACCCTCCAAGTGCCAGCTTGTCAGGAAGGAAGTGCAGTACTTAGGCCATTGGGTGTCTGCAGAGGGCATCAGGACAGACCCAGAGAAGATCAGTAAGGTTAAGGATTGGGAGAGGCCAACTAATCGTATGGAAGTGCTGCGGTTTTTGGGGTTTGCGGGGTACTATAGGAGGTATGTTAAGGGCTATGCTAACTTGGCTGCTCCGTTATACCGCCTTACCTCCGGTGACCCTAAAAAAAAGAAAAGAGGGATCCAGAAACGCCTAGGCCCTGAACTGCCATTTCTGTGGACTGCCGACTGTGAGGAGGCCTTTCAGTCTTTAAAAGATAAGCTGATAAGTGCGCCAGTGCTTGGCTATCCAGACTACAGTCAACCCTTTCTGCTGCAGACCGATGCTTCAGGGATGGGGCTTGGTGCTGTGCTAGTGCAGGTACAAGATGGGGTGGAAAGGGTCATTGCGTATGCGAGCAGAGGCCTGAGCCCACCTGAAACGAGGTATCCCGCACATAAGCTTGAGTTCCTCGCTCTCAAGTGGGCCGTGACGGATAAGTTCCATGACCACCTCTATGGGCGCAAGTTCTCTGTTCTAACAGACAACAACCCTCTGAAATATGTAATGACCTCAGCCAAACTCGACGCCACAGGTCAGCGATGGGTTTCTCATCTGTCCATATTTGACTTTGACATCCAGTATCGGAGGGGACAGGACAACACCAATGCTGACGCCCTTTCGCGTATGTCCAATCAGGAAGTGGCCGAGACCCTGCAGTCATGCCCGCAGCAGGTGAGGACTGGTGGATCGAGACATGAGGAGGCACAAACCATCCAGGAGCCTGGGGAGGTCTCAGGCAAGGACACAGCGGTCACAGAGGAGCCTACAAGCGGTCAGTCACTGGAGCCCAGGGAGGCGTATGTGGATGTGGGGATGGAGGCCCTGCCTGCTATGACCACACAGGAGCTTCGGGCGGGACAGAAGGAAGACACAGTTATCGGTCCCATCCTTCACTTTAAGAGCAGGAATCACAAGCCAAGCCACAGCGAGAGGATGAAAGTAGGCGCCACTGGGAGTCTGCTCTTAAAAGAGTGGAGGAGGTTAGTGGTAAAAAAAGGGATCCTGTATCGCAGCTTCAGAGACTGCCATAAAGGGGTGATTGAGCAACTAATACTGCCAGAGAGGCTGCGTGAAACCGTCAAAACAGCCCTTCACAATGACTCAGGGCATCTGGGATTTGAAAGGACACTACAGATGATAAGGGAAAGATTTTACTGGCCAAGAATGTTTCAGGAAATCAAGGCATGGTGCGAACAGTGTGAGAGATGTTGCCTTAGAAAAACACCCACGGTCAACGTCAGGGCCCCCCTTGTCAGTATCCATACCAGTGCACCCATGGAACTGGTTTGTGTGGACTTCTTAAAGCTGGAGAAGTCCAAGGGTGGTATGGAGAATGTACTCATTGTTACAGATCACTTTTCTCGTTACGCACAGGCCTACCCCACCAGAGACCAAAAGGCAGGCACAGTGGCCAGGGTCTTGTGGAGGAATTTCTTCTGCCGTTTTGGTTTCCCTGCTAAGTTACACACAGATCAGGGGCGTAACTTTGAAAGTGCAATAGTGAAGGAGCTATGCAGGTGTATTGGCACCACTAAAACCCACACCACACCCTACCATCCCCAGGGCAACGGGACTACCGAAAGATTCAACCGTACCCTGATGAACATGCTGGGAACACTAGAGCTGCACCTGAAGCCCCGGTGGCATGAGCATGTGGATTCCATGACACACGCATATAACTGCTCGCAACATGACTCCACTGGATATAGCCCGTACTACCTCATGTTTGGTAGGCACCCCAGGCTCCCAGTGGACCTCATCTTTGGGTCCCCCACAACAAACCCCCCTTGCGAATACAGCGAGTATGTTCAGACCCTGCATGACTCCCTGTCGCAGGCCTATGCCCTGGCTAATCAGACATCTCAGCTGGCAAAAGGACAGCAGAAAAAGTATTATGACAAGAAAGCTAAGGGTGAAGACTTTAGTTCAGGGGATAGGGTCTTAGTCAAGGTCTGTCATGTAGAGGGGAGGCAGAAGTTGGGAGATCGATGGGAGAGATGGCCATATGTTGTGGTAAAGAAGCAACCTGGTTTGCCTGTGTACGTGGTGCGACGAGAGGATGGGAGAGCGGAGAGAGTGGTTCATAGGAACCTTTTGACGCAGTGCATGTTTCTCCCAGTGGAGCGAGACGAAGGAGTGATCGTAGAAGAAAGCGAGTCAGATGGTGAGATATGTGGGACAGGCAGTGAATCAGAGGCAGAAGAGGGAACAAAGGGTGACGGTTCAGAGGAGATCCTGGAAAGAGTCCTAGTTGGAACACCGGATAAAGAGGAGGAGCAAACAAGTACAGAGGAGGCTGACATGTGGACAGAAGTAACAAGTAGCGGAGATGGAGTGCTTGTGACTGGTAGTGATGCCATCCCCACTCAAGGGCCCAACCCCCCAAGAAGAAACCCGAGAAGGAGCCGGCATCCCCCAATTAAGCTCTCACTCGAGACCCAAGTGGTGAAACTAGAGAGTGACCACCAAAAGATAGAAAGGGGAAGAAAATTGTGGCTAAAGGCCAGAAGTAAGAGGAGCAACAGGCCACACGTGGAGCCAAACTGCATGTACCCTGACAATATTTAGCTACCTACGCCCACACATATTACATACATCATGTGCTATACATTCACTCACAACACGTTTATTGTTTTTATTGTCATAGATTAGACCAACTTGAGTATTGGTTAATTAGATGGCTGGGACGCCATCAATTACAGAAGGGGCGGATGTAAGGCAGTGTATTGCCTTGTCCACAAGATGTCCCCATAACGCTATCATATTAAAACCGATTCAGGTGCCTTTAGCGCTGTTTGTGCCTCTTGAGATGCCGTAGCGTTGATACGTGAGTATTTTCCTCAGTTCATGTTTTCAACGCTATAGGTAAGCCACGTTAATGGTAGGGAAAAAAAGCAATGTAAAATATATTTGTTGTTATCGCACTAAAGTTCAGTTTATTGAGATATTTTGTGTTGTAAACTGTTAAAGACCTAAATGCAGAGTAATGCAGAGAGTTAACATTTTTTGTTCTTTGCTTTAAAATGTGATTAATGTTTGGTGGCTAACGCAAAGCTTTGTATGATGATATAAGCAGCACGAGCTTGCTGTTGAACTACATGTGCATTGAAATGTACTTTGCTAGTTTCAAACTTAAGCTGAGTTCATGTTTTCAACGCTATAGACGCTGTGCTGTGGAATAAACAGTCAAGCCACGATCCCGAATCCTTCTGTGTCCGAGTCCTCGCTTTCTACCACCACCCACGATCATTCATAGCACAACGCAGAGCAGCAGAGGCGGTGCTAGAGGCCAGTGAGCACGCGGAGAGAGAGAAAGAGGGTTACAGATACTTGTTAGGAAGAGTCCAAACCTTCTTCCATGAAATACCTTCCACTAACGCGTTCCATTTTGAAACAGCATGAGGAGTGGAAACAAAATCATTGAGAAAAAGAAGACGAATACCTCTATTATTTTTTAATGTAGATTTAAAACATATCTTGCCAACATACGTATCAGCCGGGTCTGGAAGAGGTACTTCAGGACTTATCAAAAAACTATTATGGCCCTTAAATAGCATAATGACACCATTAGGGATAGCACCAAATACAGAGGCAAACTGTTTTGGAGTAACAGGGATATTATAGCGAGAGAGAAATTCTTGATAAGTAAATAAGTAACCATCCTGATTAAATAATTGGCTAACCCGATTGATCCCATTCTTAAACCAGTTTTCAAAAAATAAGGACTTATGTTTATAACAAATACTCTTATTATTCCAAATGAAGTAATTGGTTGGAGAAAAATTGTGTTTGAAAATCAAAGACCACGCTAATAGTGCTTGTTTGTGGAAATTAGAGAGAGCAACAGGGATCTTCTCAATGCTGAAGTTACACATCAACAGAAAGTTCAAACCTCCCAACTGAGAAAAGACATACTCTGGTATAATATTCCAAATACTAAATGGTTTTTTCAAGTAATTCCTCAACCAGTTGATTTTAAAGGTATTATTTAAAGTTGCAAAATCAACAAAATTGAGACCACCATTACTGAAGCTGTTGGACAACACAGATTTTTTTATATAATGCGTCTTATTTTTCCATACAAAATTACATAGTAGTTGATCAATCTTTTTACACATTACTCTATCAAGGTCTAATGAGATGGCTGCGTATGTCAAACGTGAGATGCCTTCTGCCTTGGAGAGAAGAATCCTTCCTTTCAGAGATAAATCTCTCTGAAGCCATTGATTAAATCTTTTTTTTAGCTTCCTCTATGATGGGCAAAAAGTTTAAGTCACATCTCAGTTTGATGTTTTTGGAGATTACTATTCCAAGGTAGGTTATTGTCTCTTTGACTTGGATACTTATACTAGAAACAGAGAATTGTTTGATTGGCATTAATTCACATTTGGTCTCATTGAGATGGAGCCCAGATGCCTTGGAGAACGGTTTAATAGTATTAAGAGCCAAGGGAATTTGGTCTGAATTTTTCAGAAAAAGGGTAGTATCATCAGCCAATTGACTGATGATGATCTCCTTTCCCATGAGATCAACTCCTTGTAAGGCACTGTTCTTAATGTGATTGGCTAATAATTGAGTAGTCAATATAAACAAATATGGCGAAATGGGGCAACCCTGACGTATTCCCCGCTGCAATTCAAATCTTGGAGAGGTACCATGTTTCTAGCCTGACTACGTCAGACTTCCTACTTCCGCTAATTTCATTTCACTCCTGTAGTCAGTCTGAGATAGCAGCCTATCTTTCTGTTTTCCACCGGCCTGAAAACAGCCGGGCCAATCAGCAAACAGAAGGCGGGCTGAAAGCCGTGACGTACTCGCCAAGCGCCGAGTTTAAGAGTTAGGTCAGAGAAATCGAAAACGACCGCGGATAGTGAGACACGGATGCAATTCGCTCTGTTGTGGAGAATATTCCAAGCATTAGCAAACTGAAGCCCGAAGAAGAAGAGTGTGTATTAAACATTTTGAATGGAGGTGATGTTGTGGCCCTACTTCCTTTGGGAAAAGTTTATTACCGATCGTCAGCGAGAAACTGGGGAGCCTTTTGACAGGTCAGTGTGTCCTTTCTTTTCCAGGTCTTAAATACCGTAAAACTTCAAACAATAGCCCGGGCTTTTATTTGCCCAAATCGTCGAACTGCACCGGCTTGTATTTGAGACAGGCGTCTAACGTTATATGAGACAGGCCTTTATAATTTAGTGTTGAGATGTTGTTCTTTGAGATGTTGTTCCTAGAGTCTCTAATCTCTAAAAATCTCCAAATGCTCCACGTGAAACTGCGGTGTTCCGACCTTTTACTAGTCGATTGATTTTGATTAATATTTGCGAGGGAGAGAGAGCAAGACAGCGCTCGTGTTGTTTGTTTGAAGACGTGATAGTGCGGCCGGGGCTCGCTCGCTCGCTCGCTCTCTCTCTCTCTCTCTCTCTCTGCTTGTTAGCGCCCTGTCAAGTGCAGCAGTCATTCTATTACATCACTCACCGATCAAAAAGGTCGTTTACAGCCATGTTCACTCCGGTATTTCGCTCGCATCATCAAGTGTTTACAGTGGAAGTTCGATCATAGATTTGAGTTCGATGCATGATGTCTGTGGTTCGATACGGCTGTGTCGCCGCATAACATACGTCATAAACAAACTTATCTGATTGGCTTACGGGTAACCAATGATTTTAAACTTCAGAAATCGCCCCCTAGCGGGAGAGAAAACACTTCTCTATTATGCTATGCCAGACTCTGTCTACGAAGCAAAGTGAAGTAGCAGAGTCTGGTATTACCAGGCTACCATGTTTCAGCTTAATGGAAGAATTCCCATTGACATATAAAGTTTTAACCGCTCTAATGAACAGGTTCCCAAAACCAAATTTTTCTAATGTTTTGAATATAAAACCATGTTCAATAGAATCGAAGGCTTTATAAAAGTCCAGAAAAAGCATATAGCTATCATTCCTCACTAACTCTGAATAGTCCAACAGGTCAAGAACCAGACGAATATTGTTTGAAATATGTCTGTTTTTTAGAAAACCTGATTGCGTTTCATCTATTATGTCCTCTAAAATAGTTTTTAAACGTTTTGCAAAAACTGTAGCAATGATTTTATAATCACTATTTAAAAGACTAATCGGACGCCAATTATCAATTAATAATAAATCTTTTTTAGGCTTGGGGATAAGAGTTATTAAACTTTGTGTTAAGGTAGAGGGAAGCGATCCTATACTAATGCTTTCATAAATTACTTCTAATAAAAAAGGGGCCAAGTCATTTGCAAATCTTTGATAAAATTCTGAAGTGAGGCCATCTACACCTGGCGATTTATTAACCTTTAAATTTTTGATAGATTCGAGGACCTCAACCAATGTGATGGGGCGATCACAAAAATCTTTATCAGGAGCATTAATACAGTTAATGTTACCTAATGAAGCCATAAAGGATACAGTGCTGTCATTACAAAATCGGCTGCTATAAAGATTCTCATAGAAATCTGAACAATGTTTGGCAATTTCCTTTGGGTCTTCAGAAAGAGAATTACCGATTTTTAGCTGATGAATGTTGTTTTTATTCTGAGACTTTTCCAATCTAAAAGAGTACGCTGAATTTTGTTCTCCTTCTTCGAGCCAGCGTCTTCTGGACCTTACAAAAGCACCTTCAGCTTTTAATTTATAAAGTTCGTCCAATTTGCGCTGATACTCACAGACAGTATTATTTTCTTCCACAGATAAGCTATCAGGACATCTAGATGATAAGTATGCAATGGTAGAAATTATGTCCTCTTCTTGGGCTCTTTTGAGTTTAGCAGCATTACTACAATAATTTCTGAAAAATTTCCCCAATTCAAATTTAAGCAACTCCCAATGTTTACCGTAAACCCGTTCTACTTTGGCTCTAGACCAAAAAAGATGGATACATTTCTTAACCTCTAATATAACTGTCTCATGTTTCAGTACAGAACTGTTAAGTTTCCAATATGAGTTATAAAATTTTGCAGAATTCGTTGGAAGTAGATTAATGTCGATTTGTATTGCTTTATGGTCAGTTAAAGGGGTAGATAAAATATTAGTACTGAGATTGTCTTCAAGCATGCGGGAAACTAACCATAAATCTATTCTCGATTGCTTAGACCTTGAATTATTACACCAGGTAAATGTAACGTTATGAGGATGTTTAGTTCTCCAAGCGTCAATCAGATCGAATCTTTGCATTAACATTTTAAGCTTTGCATTTGTATTAGAACTAGGTCCTGGAGGCCATCTATCAATCACATTATCTAATGTGATATTAAAGTCACCGCCCAAGAGTATATGTGCACTAGGAAATTTTGCTAACCAATGAACAATTCTCTCTTCTATCCTATCTAAAAGAACATCATTTTCTGCCTTTGAATTATATCCATAAATGTTTATGACAATGAAATCAAAAATATGAATTTGAACAACATGACACACATAATGTCCATTATTATCGAAGTCTGAATAAGGAAGTTTTCCAGCGAATAAGTTCTTGAGTGTACAAACACCCGCAGAACGTTGAGAAGCATGAGAACAAAAAATGTCATTTCCCCACTGAGATTTCCAAAAAGGCACATCCTCAGAGATGCTGTGAGTTTCTTGAAGAAAACAAAAATCAGTTTTGCGTTGTTTGGCGAATAAAAAAATGGCTTTCCGTTTTAAATTGTTCCTAAGTCCCCTGGCATTGAGTGAAATTAAAGATAAAGACATCAAAACACAAAATTAGAAGAAAAAAACAAAAATAAAATTCAATTGAACAATTTTTTTGTTTTGTTTTTTAGAATAAAGCTCAGAGACAACTGCTAAGCGTGATGAGAACAAAAGCGCCACATCAACTGTAGTTTTGTAGGCTACGGACACTCGAAAATATGAACATTGTGAAAATATGGTCCTGGTAAAAAAAATGACCTTTTGCAAAAAGTACCAATATTAAATTGAACTTGAGGTAAAGGTAAAAACAGGTAGCAAGGAAAAAAAGTGGCTAGGAAAAACTTTTCTTTTCTTTTTTAACCAAGCAAGCATATAAACAGTACACCTTATCTCAAAGTTGAGAGAATTCAGCCTGGCGGAAAGATCTCTTTTTTCTCCACGAAGGCCCGACCAGCTACAAAGTAGGCAACCTTCCCTGCTTTCCTTGCCTCGTCGCCTAACGGCCACAACTTCATTCTACTATCTCTGTCGGCCTTGCAAAGATCCTCTCTGAAACGCAGACCGTTTTCCCGTAGAAAAGCGGAGTTTTTGGCTGCTGCCCACACTGCTGCTCTGTGTATACGCGACGAGAACTGGATGATTACACCGCGGGCAGAATTCACTCTCTTCACTCCAACGCGATGCACAGTGTCGATCACACCTGGCAGACGGTCAGCTTGATCTGGCAGTAATTTCTGACAAATGCCAACCACTTCTCTCCTTACATCTTTCTCATCGACATTCTCTGACAGGCCGTGCAATTTCATATTCCAACGTCTGGAATATCGCTCCAATTCAGTGATGCGCGACTCCAATGCACCGATCCGATTGCTCTCTTTCAACAGTGATGACTCAACTTGTGAAACTTTGGTCTTCACCTCATTCACATCATCACACACGGAGTTGATCTTTTCTTTCAGTCCGGCATTATGAGAAGTGTTTACCGCAACCATCGATTCCAGCTTATCAGACCGTGTGTTGATGAGCTCAGAAAGTTTAGTAATAATGTCGTCAGCGGACTCACCCCGGCCTTTCTTCGAGGGAGGCTTCACAGGAGTATCAGGGAGCGAGGGGAAAACAACTTCTGACATCACCGAAAACTCCATTTTCTCACCAGGAGGACCAGAGTAATCGTGACAACTGTCGACAAGGACGTTGTAAGCAGGAGCAGAGCAGGCTGACGACGCCTCCATGTCAACAACCAGTTCTTTCTTCTTCGTTGCATAATTCTTCCTTTTTTTATCAGTTGACATTTTTCTCACACATGCACACCCGAGTAACACTTAAAATCCAAATAGGGCGCAAACTTAAATAAAAAAGTCCATCTTATTGCTTAAAATAAACTTTGTTGGTGGGCACTATGTCTCAACACCTGTGCTCACGACGCCATCTTGCGCGCCCCCCGCAACGCCTGCTATTTAAAAATCCCAGCTCCTGTCTCATCAACTGATTCACCGCAGGTCCGCAGCAGAAGCACCTAACCTGCGGGTCGTACCATTTACATTGATTCGAGAGGGGCGGTGGGGCCCTGTACAGCATGAAAATAACTTTTTTTTATACCAAACCAGTGCCTAACTACAAGTTTAGTTTTGCACAGGATCTTTTTTATTTGTACATTAATGCTATACAAATGTTAGTGCATGTATATGTCTGTATAGAAAACTGACTTCTAAGGGCCCCCCCCTGCCTCGGGCCCTGGGTACTCGGTACCCTTTCCCCCCCCCCCAGTCCGACGCCCCTGAATACGCATAACCATTTTATTCTCTAATCATTGGTAAGTGTGAACTCGTGAAATAAACACGAAACGCACGTGATCGTTGTCATGCAGTGAATCTGGCCAATCGTGGAACAGCTGTGTCGTCATCAGAGCTCCTGCAGCCGCTCTGGAGAAGCTGCGCTGGCTGAGTTCTCCGGCTACTCTCGAATCGCTCTCGCGGAACTTTGATGGCATACGTCACAGTCACGTGGTGTCGGCGCTGCATCAAGTCGGACAACATTTCTAACCGGCATGCTCTGCTTCAAGTCAGCCACCGATCTGTCTGCGCAGAGCTGCATGAAGTCGAACAAGCCTATAATGTTTTCATCAGAAACCTACTTACATTAAGTTTTTTGTCAAATTTTTTTGTCAGATACTTAAAACAGTCCACTCTCTCTAAATTTCTTTCATATAGTTTAAATTGAATCTGTTCTTGACTTTTCCTTTGTGAAAAACAGAATTTGGTCTTTGCCACTGAATACCTAAAACCCCATTACATTCCCCAACACTACTTTCCCTATTGCCTCTAGTATTTTCCTCACTATATATTCGATATTTCTTCCCTTTTCCCACATAACGCCGACATCTGCAAATAATGCAACACTTATACTGCCGTGCAAAGGCAAAAGACCGTAACTTCGTGTTTGGTCGAAAATGAGTTTTTTATATTTTTGGCACATTCAAGATCTACTTTATCATGTGGATAAGTATCTTGAGTCAATTCTTTTGTTTTTTTTCGAGAAAATGATGGGTTGTCTTAACAGCAACTTCCAAAAGCCCATGAGAAACAAAGGCAGAACACCATAACATCAGTTACGGTTCTCTTACGAGAGGTTCTCTCGTATTGCGTAAGCTAGCTTACGCTACGGGAAAGATTCCATCTTTCTGAGAAATTGAAGCCAAAAATTATCCTATAATTTTGTATCCATTGTCAACGCAGTTCAGCGGCAGCAGACCATGAGAGGGCTAGCTAGCCACTCATTGGTTCGCTCACGGAGAACTGCTTAAGCCTATGAGGGAGCGCGAGTGAACCCGCGACCAATGAGAGTCTGACTCGCTCTCAATACGTCACCGCCTGCCGAAACGGGTGTGGACGAGACTATTAATATCCCGAAATAGGCTGAATAATCTGATTTTTTCATCCTTCAGCGACGCACCTGCATCTGCTGATCCTGAGAGAGAAGCCGCCGTCGTCGAAAAGGCACCTTCTAGCGAGCGTTTGGGAGACTGAGGAAGCCGGCCGTCTTCGCCACCTTCAGCCGTCCTGTGAGCTAGCGCCATCCGACGGATTGTATCCTTTTTACAAAAATGCTTCCTATATATTGTTGTATCTAAAAGAGCGAGCGTCTTTTTCAAGATGTCTCGTAAATTTTCTGGCGGCTCTTGCCGCGCTCCCCTCGAGGCTGGGGACCGCCACCTCTTCTGCGCTCTCTGCCTCGGATTGGAGCACGCCGAGCTCGCCCCCGCTGTGGCGGCTGCGAGCTCTGCGAAACTATGTCATTGTTGACCCCGCGGGCTCGACTTCGGCCACTAAGATGCTTCCGTGCCGCCTCTGACTTCGCCGCGGAGAAGGAAACGCCGCTCTCAGAGGCCGCCGGACCCCCAGCCGGAAGCGTTCATCCCGCCGGAGCCTCTCGC